>CAAAJI010000047.1:54418-79513 GCA_900642245.1 Fragilaria radians
CCTATGTCACTGAAGAGTACCGTCTATGGAAGTAATTCAGGTCTATAATTTGTGAGCGGAGTCTCACAGATTACCGTTTACAGATCGGCGTCTTCACGAAATAGATTCACGATTAAATCTAACGTAAAAGGATAATAGCTCACAATTTTACGGACACACAGTGTTTTTATCGCTTCTCTAAATTACCGAATTGCTTCTCGTGGGAGATCAATTCTTTTCTATTATTTCTTTCTGTGACTATCTTCGATAAGATAGATCTAATCTCTTTCTTTACTCCCCTGCATTCTTCCGTACTGATCTTTTCCAAATAATCAGTTTTTTGAATTTTTATGCCGTGAATCACTTTGAGTTCTATACCTTTCTGTAGCAGCAAAATTTGGATAATCCTGTCACAATGTTCAATATCCATGTAACCTAGGTTTATATTTAAGTGTTGGAAAAACAAATTAATCCATCAGAATTCTAGGAGATTGATGAGTCATTTCGAAATCGGGAGAATACATTCTTCAAAGAAAAAAGAAGCATTAAGAGATGAAAAAAGGCTTTGGAGCATTGATATGAAAATGCATCTTTTCTTTGATAAGACAAATAATGCAAGGTGAAGCCTCATTTCCCTGTAATGTAAGCCACTTGAGATCAGAACAAATAATCTAAGCATATTGATCTTATTTTATGTCTTTTCTCATATACATCCAAGACGTTGTATAGTGTCTTGAAAAGATATTGAATTAGTTGTACTGAGCAATTAGCAATTTAAGTCTTTGTATCCATTGAGCTAGAGATAGCTGACATTTATTTGTTTCTTAAATGTGGAATACCCTGACACATGTTAACCTTAGGAAAAGGATTCGAAAAGAGTGTAGTGTTAACGCTTGCGTTGTAAGAATCTGAATTCAAAATCCTAAAGTTGCTGTGTAATACATAACAGTTGCGGCTGAGATTCTTTTGAAGTGCGAAATAAGCATGATGGATAAAGCAAAATGGAAAATTACGAAGTAGTAGCATGATCAAATGGTTACTTTTTAACGGTGGTGTATTCCTGAGATTTTATCTCAGAATGGCAACTCTGCTTTTCCACTTTACCACAGCCTATCAAGATGAAATAGTGCACTAATCGCCAAATGCACGTTCTTTCATTAAATTCAGTAGTTTTGTCAAATATATTTATCAATATACTTACGCTTAAGGCACGCTGAAACTGTTTTGAAAGCTGGAGAAGATATCAATGAATGAAGATGCACATGGAAGGAAAATAAATTTCCTCAGACGGATTTTCTGGAGCGAACTATTAGTATTCATCATAATATAGTGATATCAGCAATAGAAAGGGAAGGAAAACACATTTCAGATCTCACATTGCACAGTTTCTGCAGGATATTGCCTAGATAGACTGATTTATGATGAAGGCAAACACGAGAGGAATAAAAAGGACGAAACTACTACCGGAGGGAAAAGAATTACTGGGTAGCCGGAAATGTCAATGAGAGATATCATTCAAATTGAAAGGATTGACTCATATTTTATCAGGTCTCTAGAAGTGTATCTTAAAATTTGGAATCAACTTTTAAGATGACTTCCCATGGGGGAAATGAATGAATGTTAGACTTTGCGAAATGTGCAATTTGTTGACAATAGGGATATGACCTTTTTTAGAAAAGCTTTCCAATTAAAGCTTTACTTTATTGGAGATCTGTATGCACCATATCCTTATTGCTTGCATTCTCAACAGTAGCATGGAGGATTTGTAGAACTCTTGAATCTGTGGCGTCGGATGGATCCAAACTTGACTTAAATAACTATACTTGTGGTGACAATCTTGTAGATTCTAATTTCAAAATATACTACAGTATTGACACCCGTAGGATGTACAAAGTTAATAAATATTGGGTAAACTCGATATGACTCCACGCTCGGAAGAGATGAAAGTTGATTGGCTAGCTGGTTGCGCGTCTTTTTGACTCACCAATTCACTAACGGATCGGTTAATTCTTGTGCAATTAAGAGTCATAGGGAAGACATTGATTCACGTGCAAGATATTGTAGAGGGTCATTTACTTGGTCTCATTCTAATATCACATTAAAAGAAACGAAAAAAAATGGAAAGACGCAATACTGAAGACGAATCTGACAACAATCGGAAATCATTACAATCATCTGGCAATACCAACCGTTATACGTCAAGACCGTCTATCACATCTCACTCCCAGATTCTCTCAGATGGACCAAGTATCCTTCGCAATCCTCTCCCAATTTGGGCAGCACCAATAACTATGAGAGAAGACAGCTTTCGAGACGAAGACTTAATCAACTCATCTTTGCATTCCTTTACTGCAAACCCCGTCGTGGTTGGATTGAATCAAAGTAAAACCATAACCGGTACATTTCGCCCGTCCTTAGAGGATATGGTAGACGTTAATATGAGTGCTCATGGAAAAAATTTCCAAACCTCTTTCACGAATAGAGCCTCGCGTAGCAGAAATAACCGACGGCGCTTTTCTGTATTCTCTGTTTTCTCTGAAGATATGGAGTACGATGACGTAACAACGACTAAGAGCCAATTATTTGACATTACTTTGTCAAAACTTCTCTATGTGCTCGTGTCTATTACTCTATCGTTAGCGCTGTTGGTGGCATTATTCATTTTCAACAAGAACTCGAATAATGGCGATAGTATTCCCAATTATGTACCTTCCGTTAAACAAGGATTGACGGGAAAGCCAGACAATGACTGCGGGATTCATAGTAATTTTGAGAACAATGCTTTCCTTCAGTGCGAATGCAATGGCCACATATTTATGATTGCGGAATCTGTAAGTATCAAGTACAATGAGCTTAAGGAGAGTTTTTTACCAAGCATTTTCCCTTCTTTTCGGCAGAAAGTTCAATCGTGTGACTCTTCAAATGTGGCCTTAGTTTGGCTAGCAGGAGATTCTTACACAAATCAAACGGAATTCTTTGACCGATATATGCTAGCCCTACTATACTCGGCGTGGAAAGGATATAACTGGAATCATCAAGATTTATGGCTTGATAGCCAAAAAAGTCATTGTGAATGGTACGGCGTAGTATGTGATTCTCGGCAGCGGACAATAGACTTACTTCTTGGTGACAATAATCTTCAAGGTAGGATTCCTCCTGAGATTGCCGCCTTTTATTCGCTACGCACTATAGATATATCTGGTAACTATGTAGAAGGAAGAATCCCTCGTGAATTGGGTGATTGCCATGCACTTCAGACTCTCCGCCTTAGTGGGAACAAGCTCTCTTTCTCGATTCCTACAGAGCTAGCATTCTTGACCAATCTCGTTTCCTTGGAACTTGATCACAATCACCTTGCAGGAACTATCCCAACCGAAATTATGGAGCTGTATCTCTTGAACTTGATTGATCTTTCTTGGAACAATTTATTTGGGACGATTCCCAAAGAGGTTATCTATCTTCAAAATTGTAGTGAGTATTTATTTGGTATTCCTTGGGAGTACAATCAATTTCCTAACGTGTTGTTTTTCTTTAGGAGAATTCAAAGCTCAGTCGAATCAACTTACAGGAATAAATCCTTTGAATTACTCTGGGATGAATCAGTTACTCGTTTTTGAATTATCCAACAATACATTCAACGAATGAACAATTTTACTTGAACGATTTTTGGTTGTCCAAAGGCTGCAGAACGCATGTCAATGAAAGGGATTTTGGATATCTATTGAATCGCATGAAGGTGAGAGCCTCATCGGATGATACCCCTTGAATCCCTTGTCAGACTCGTTGATGTCAAACCACAATGTAGTTATCTTTCTTTAGGCAAATCTAACAATCTAATTTATTTTTTTCACTATTCAAAATTCTGTATTAGAATAGATTGAAGTTCTATTGCTGATGTTACGATAATCTAAGAACTACAATGATCTGTGAAATTGTCCTATCAAGGTAGATTGAGAAGTCCTAATTTGAAGAAGTTTCTGGCATCCTCCAAACCGAAAATGCTGTCTGTTTTAGGACAATTCAACATCACTCCATACATCCTTTTTCATTCCTTGACCTATTTGTCAATACTATCAAAATCAAGGCAATTTTTGTGCTTTGTTGATAGAATCATGTTCATTCGTCAAATTGCGCTGGTGGGACACATGTTCCTCCTGTGGATTTTTGCAAGCATAGAGTTGGTATTTTTATTTTTGCATCTTTTGAAATGATCCTATTTGTTGATACTTATCATCCTTTCATTCTTTACTTCAACTGCAGTTACCCACTTTTCTTGTCATTTTAATAAAGTTATATCATCTGGCAGAGGGGTGAATGGTTCATATTAATTCAGAAAACAGTAAAAATGATGGCAGAGAGTGTGTAACACGGGCAAATATGTGAAGATCATCATTGACAATATCAAAGTGATAATGAATGATCTACAAAAAAGGGAATGAGGTAGAATTGATGTGATAATACATTCAGCAAAAACTTTACCAGAATAAAGGACATATGTGTATCACCCGGGATGTCTAGTGGATGAACTGGTTGCTTGCTTGAAAACATTCGGAAGGGCAAGAAATGAATCAAGGAAGCATATGTTCTTGATTGCCAAATTATTGCAGACTAGTAGGTAGTTGAAAGGATTTGAGAAGCTAGGGAACAATATCGGATTACCGAAGTGTAAAGGGCAAGATTTAAAGAAACTTGAAGGAATTTTGTTATTACAACAAGACTTGCTTTTTAATTAGTAATCTACATAAGAAGTTGGAACAAGGCATTAAAGGGCTATATTAAAGCAAGACACTAACAACTGACTGGATGCATATGGGAAACAGTCCAACAACAAAAGAAGATTTGCTGAGAAACGTATATGAAATGATTGAATTAAGATTAGGAGTAGGATCACCTGTATTCAGTTATACAGTCTAGTTTCGATAATGCAGATATTGCACTGGAACTATCTAAGAAAACGAATGAAGTGTATACATGATCAAGTGTCTTTAACAGATGCATCTACTTTTCAGCAAAGTAGAAGGAACGGAAATCAAGTGGGATATTACTGCAGTTTGTGAATTGGATTCTCCTAGTGTCGAAGAAACACGAAAGATTGAAAGCAAAAGTTTCATGCACCAAAATAGACATCCTTGAGAGACTGAAGGTCAGAGAAGCCTACACATTGCATCAACAGACAAAGAATGCAATGTTATTGCAGAGGTGTTAATGGATCTAATATTTATCAAGTTCAAAGGTAACTTACCTGTGGCAATTTTTCCCTTATCAAGTTAAGAAATGATATAGTTGATTCAAATCTTTTGTAAAATGTTAAAGTTGTTGTAAAAAGAATGGTTTTATTTTCTCTCTCGTTATTTTCTTTCGTTTACGTATGTATGCACATGGTACTTACACGTTAGGGAAGCCAAATGTACCTCATATTCGATTACGATGAGGAAGCAACCAAATAATTCTCATCCATTCACACCCTCTGGTGTATTACTGCCAAGGATTCTTCGCGAAAAGTATCACCAACAGATTGCCAAGAATGAGACACAATCCCAACTTGAAAATCAAATACAGACACCACCAATAGTGGATATTCCGATTGACAAAAAAAATGAAAATCAAATATTTTCCGTAGAGGAATTGGAGCAAAGGTTGTTACAGACCTCTTCTTCCATCATAGGAATTCAACGGCAGATCTATCGATGTGAGGAAGCATATCTAGAAGATACGCACAGTCACGGAAACTTATATAAAGGTTGGGACTCATTTATTGATCAAAAGGACGTAGGAATGAATTCAACATCGCTTCAAGTGGGTAGTGGTGGAAGTGGTGGTGGTAATAATATTGGATGTGGAGGCAGTAGTGGTGGTGTTGCCACAAGACGTATATCTGCAGATTATCGATGGTTTTCAGGTAGTTGTCAAAGTATCATCATGAGTCGTAGTGGTCGTCCGCAACCACGAATCTCCGTTATAAATCCAAAATCAAGTACTCCTTCCAATCATTTACGACCGATAGTATCAACAAATACGGCATCTTCTACGATTGTGGAGAAGCAGCAGCCGGCACCACCACCATCGTTACCTCCTCCAGTTTCATCCGAAATTCTCACTACTAGTCATGAGAAAGTTGCACCTCTTAGTGATACCCCTACAGATGCGGTTGATGATCAAGTTACGGATGCTAACGCAACTCCATTCGAAGGATCAAATGAAAGAGTTAATGAGCCTAATGATAATACTGAAGAAACTGATGAATCATTGGTTTTGAGATCTGAAGTAAGCGTAACTCCCAATACCGTAGCAACTGTCAGAAGAGGAAGTGGTAGAAAGCGAAAGCAAGGCGAGTAATGCAGTCACAAGGATGTTTAGACCGTTGCTTTTCACATCAATAGGTTTAGAGATGGCATAATACAAACTATATATAATTCTGAGTTTTGTAATTCAACCACAAAACCACACATTCTAAATCACTAGATAAGTTAGAATATCTTCAGAAAGGGAAAACGTATCTCTTCATACCAATTTTGATAAAGATTACTATGGGATAATTCGGAGCCATGCAAATTATGCCAACGTATCCAATTGTTAAGAGGTAACGAGGCAGTACAGTTTTTATCATCATCCTTGATTGATCAAGAACCAAAGTCCAATGAAGTGCATTCGGTCCGTTTGAAGAAAGGGTTAAGGTAAGACATACATCCTCCTCCATTCTAGGTGTCCACACCAAAATGAATGCTTGGCATAACTAAGTAGGTAAGTTTTAATTATATGTACCCCAAGCAAAATCACAATCACATTTTCCCCTAGAGAGATAGGAATTCTGGACTTTTTATTTCTTCAATATTGTTTTCTCATACTATCAATCACTTTTCATAAATCCTCCTTCAATTACTACTTTCAAGGAATAAAATCATATGTACATCTTGCAGGATGTATCAATATGTATTCCCATTTCTTTGGAGAAAGACAATCATCCTCCATAGATGGCAATAAACTGGTTGTCATCATGTGTCTGCATAAGTTGCCGTCTAGTTACTCTGAGGATTTTCCATCCTACACTTGTTTACGACTATCTCTCGTTTCTTCCACTGTAATGCTTTTGCTGCTCGCAACTGATTATTGAAAGCAGTTTTTTGTGAAATGAATGAAACGAGTCAATTGCTGTGGAGAAAAATTAGGAATTTATCCTCTATGGTTGGCTATACGCGAGAGAACTTCATTTCAAAGGATTATTCAACCTGTATGGATGCCAAGATAAAGGAGGTAGATTTGGAAAGTTCAAATGTAATCGCAAGTACAAGGGGCAAATTGTACCCCCGTCACACTGGCATAATGAAGATAGATACAAGATAATGGTCTATGCCATCGTTAGATTTCTAAGCCAATTGCAAAAATAAAATCTAAATGTTTGTACAACATTATATTTTATAAACACACATTGAGGGACAAAATTTAAAATGCACCAAAGCTTCCCAAGATAGAATTACCAGTGAGGATAATTCTCTTAGTTCTCTTCGTCACCTTCAAATGGTTGCTGAGAACCAGTTTGATCATGCCTTGTAGCTTCGGGTAGAGGCATTTCAACATGAAATGCTGCAACGTTACGATTTGAAGTGATATAATGGGGCATACCATTAGGGCCCAACACAGTTACTTGCTTACCATTGGCACGTCCAAAGTGGCCTGGACCTGGCGGAATAGAGGGACTTTGTGGTGCTGGGTTGGAAAGTCAGAAGGGTAATATTTTACTTTTAGATCACACACAAGCATGACTTACAATAAATTGGAGATGCCAACGAAGGTTGATAATTATAAGTTGCATTGACATTTGGATGCTGACCAAAGATGGCAAGATGATCTCCGTAAGGATGACATGGGTAAACTTGAGGATACGTTATACTGGAACTTTCGTGACTTTGTTCAGTGCCATAAAAGGGATTGCTAAAATAATGCACTTGCTCGGCCTGTTGTTTTTGTTGATCGTCCACCTTTTGGTTGTATTCAGTCCTCCAATCCGCAATGGCTACCTTGTATTTCTCACGCTCTTGTTTCTCTCGCTCTACATGAGGAAGCTTCACGTCATCACTGGCATTTCTCCAGAGCTCACCCAAGACTCTGGAAATCTCCGTATTGCGCATGTTTGGATTAGCCTCCTTGATTTGTCTTCGCTTTTCTTGACTAAAATATAAGAATGCAGACATTGGTCGTTTGGGAGCCGACGGGTCTTTCCTTGCTCGCTTCCATGGAACCTGCCAAGGGCCCGTGTAGCTAGATTTTTCCACCATGAAACGTTGTTTATCTTTCGCTGCAACATTTTCCCAGTGGATCCGTTCCTCGGCCGAAAGATTTTTCCACATTTCTGCTGACTTCTTGGAAACTTCAGTCACGGATGATTTTTCGCCGAGAGCTTCCTTGATTTCAGATTGTTTAGCCAGAAAGAAGCAAATATAACTTGATTTAAATCGCTTTGGAGCTAAAATGACTTGAGATCATTTGATAAGGTTGTACTGGTATATTACTGCATGAATCCTTACCTTGTGGCGCTTTCCGAAGAGCGAAATCATCGCGTTTTCTCTTTTTTTTCTTCGTCTTGGGAGACGAATCAGCTGTTGCATTATCGTCCTCATCTTCCTCATCCTCATAGTGAGATTCTAAATCATCGTGTGATGGAAACACGTCTTCCTAAAGGAAACAGGTAAAAATTAAAGCGAGGGAGGTTATGAGACATTGAGAAATGGTAATCGGAAAAGACAATAAACTCGAATACAGTTAACAAAACATGAAGGCGAGAGTAGTGACAAGTCTTTTATTTCTTCGAAAAATTGATTTCTCTAACAACACGTATGGTTTTCGTTGTTTCGAAGAATGGCAGAAGTTATATGTATATGAAACATTCGGACGAGACTGATTCGCATCGAGATACGACGCCAAGCCAGTTACAATTCCAAATTCAAAATAAGCTTTTGAAACCAGTTAAGAATTGACTCACCGGAGATGCCATGTCCAATTTATCTTTCGCAACTCATGTGCTGTTGATTTATTTTGGATTCAAAACGCATAGGTGAAATGTCACATTGACATATATATGAAAGAATTTCAAAGCGGGCCAGCGCGAGGACCCGGAAATTCTGGAAGTATAAGGCTTCAAATTAACTGCTGAAAGAAGACATTAAGATGTACACTGTTCCAACTACTCAGAGCTGAAAAAGGCATGACTGCTTCATCCCCGTTGAAGCATATTGAATGAATCATTGTGCCCATGCCTCCAATAATTCTGGAATATGCGTCGAACTTTTGATGGATTGATGCAAGGCTTTTAACATTCCAGATGTTTGCCAATGGTAAAGAAATTGGATACACGAAAGTAAAGGATTGTGATTGATCGTTCTTTAGTACAGACGTAGATTTTGACATTGTAGCGGTAATTGTAAACCCTAGTTCCTTGATAAACGCAGCAATCGGTTAGACATTTATATATTGCATAGAATTCTAGTTAAATCCCAACTCATAACAAATAGGGAAGATCAAACGCATTGATTCGACAGGCTCACGTGTTCACAAGATTGATTTCCATTAAATGGATATTGCAGCTTTCATCAATAAGCAGAACATTTCTCGTCCATGCAGAAGGGAAGAGAATAGAATAGTAAAGTCTGGTTTCAGATATACCCCCATGTCAAAAGTCCTCAAAAGTGAAGGAGTAATAACTTCAAAATGAGTTTGAGAGTTCCAAACTAGATATCAGATATTAATTATCATTAAACAGCGAAATCTACATATATCAAGAGGATTTAAAAAGAATGAGGCTCATTAAGTTCAGACTTCATTGGACTATATGTCTCCTCATAACATCACTTGATTCTATTTTTAGAATCAAGTGGTCGACTTGGATTAAGATGAGAAATATTAACAATTTTGTGAGAATAATATAAACTTAGTTATATAACGAAGTATACATATATTATAAACAAAATAGGTAAGCAATTTTCAATAACAAAATGAGTTTAAAATGATAGGAATATGTGCCAGTACACGACTTTTGGGAAATATATTTGTTCTTCTTTATCGACTGAATGAACGAAAAGCTATACTCTCATAACTTTTTCGGAGATGCTATTGCGGGGACGATCACAAGTATGCCTCTTGAACTGCTCCGCACCACAATTTTCAGAATGCAGAGCGCTGGTGACACTGATTGCCACTTCATTTTCAGTGCTATGGATTCTCCAATTAATAAAGTTTTTATCTGAAACAACAATACGAATTTTAAGACAGCAGAAGCAGTAGCGATGTTATTTACGACAGAACTAGCCATACAAGGAGTGACCACGTTTATTTTTCTTCTTTCGCGACGTCAATGCTCAATAATAGGTAAATTTTAATGATTATTGTTAACTAACTGACACAGCGCTTCAATTAGGAACACAAAAATAAAGTGGGTTATGTATACTGTTCCTGGGAGATTCAGATAAGGTGTATGAGATAACAGGATGAAGGGATGTTATCATGCATGAATTAGATTATAGACTTTCAGGCTTTCAGGTAAAATCAGAAGCAACTAATATTATTTGATAAATATTGTTTTGATTTTCATACCTGAGAACATGCACAATAGAGCAAAGTAATTTAAGGGTAGGGGTTACTATGTTGATTTGCAGAGTAACCTATTGGTGTCATATCCTGAATACACAGAATTTAATAATGAAAATGTCGATGACAAGATTTCACTTCTTGTTTGCCTTCACCTTCATCCTTTTGGTTCCGTCATGGGGATTTTCTATGCCATCCACTTGTTTGCGCAAGGCGTATCGAACGCAGTTGATGTCGATGGGAGAGGATAATTTTTGGGAGCAGCAACAAAAGCTTGTCTCGGACATGAAGGCGTCATCGGAGAGGAGTATCAAAGCGTGAGTTTCTTTCTATGGAATATCTTCTACGTATCACAAAAACTCTAAACGACACATTTAGGGAGCAGGTCGAAACATTTACGAAACAACGTAACTATCTCCTCGGAGATACTGCCTATGTATCTATATTGATATTTGCAGTACTTTGGAGTTTTGCAAATACCATTTTTACACCAATATCCTTCGCATTTGGGTCCCTATGTGGGATTGCATACTCCTATGGACTTAGTAAGTATGTGGAAACCATTGGTGGATCATTCGACGATGAGTCAGCAGAGGGTGCGGGTGTTGGCCAAGCTCGTTTTGCGTTCTTATTTCTTATGATACTTATCATTGGAAAATACAAGTCAGTAGGATTACAGGAAATCCCGTCGATTCTAGGATTCTTCACGTATCAAATTGCGACTTTACTTCAGGGCTTACGAGAAATCAACGAATAGCCAGTTTTGCTCCTAATGTTGCAAAGCATCACCTCTCCTTAAAAATCATAACTGATTATCAGTATTAAAGCGTTGTCATCTCTTCTACTCGAGAATCATCAAAAGCTGGCCTCGTTTAATTTGTAATTGTAAACAAATCCACGATCGGAGATGCTGTATCAAGAAGTAATTCTACATCCGAAAACTGACAAAAACTAGAAGACTCGTCAAACGTAACGATGTTTGGTCAGGGAGAAAGATAAATTAGGTTGACACGACCGTAATGTCTTGTAAAAACATAATATTCCATGTAGAAAACTTCACAACTGCTACGACTTAACAATTTTTTTCATGTTATCCGAAAAGTTGTATAAATACCCTTGAAACTGAAATTCAGCATTGAAAGCCCAATGTACTCAGGAAGAATCTTGTCGTAATGAATGACATCTATTCATATATTTTATTGAAAGTGCGTGAAAAAGAAAGAAGGCATTTGCATTTGCCTTCCATTGACTATCCTCTACAGATGATTTTAGCTCAAACTTCAAGTCATTAACAAGACTAATGGAGAAAAGTAGACAAATTGAAAAAAATGACATCAACTCTTTTAGATCAAGATGTCTTAATCTTTGAAACTTGACAAATGTCTGGGGAGGAGGAAAAAACTATTCAGACGCCTCTAGACATTTGATTTTAGTGATAATAGCAATAAAATCAATATTCATGCTTCATTTCAACAGATCATCCTCTTTGCTGGGAGGATGCGATGGGATGAAATAGTTCAGACTAATCCCGTAATGAAGTCGTGAATTAGTTTAGACTGATCCTGTAAAGAACCATATTTTCATTAAGGTGCATTCGGGCTTTCAAAGTTGCTATAGTTGGTACCCCCTTACATTTCTATTTTTTATAGTTTTACAACATTTTTTTCTTGCAACGTATTTGGTTCATGACTAGTTCACTATTTGTCAGGTTCAGTTTCAAAACGTCTTTGCCTAAGTAAATTTCGCCAAAAGTTGAGTATAGTTTCATATTGATGGCAGTCTGTCATAGTTTTTATTGCAACTGGATAAGGAGGGAATGGCATCAGATGAAGGCGTTGTCTATAATAATGGTAATGATATTGACGGCGAAGAAATCATTCCGAGATCAGATTTATCGAATCCCAATCGGATGATTTGGATTGTGACTACAGCAGCCTTACCCTGGATGACAGGTACAGCTGTGAATCCGCTTCTTCGAGCATTATACTTGACAAGAGGACGTCCAAGGCATCATGTTACGCTTGTCATACCATGGTTAAAGGAAGAAAAAGCTCGAATATCACTCTATGGCCGCGATAAATCGTTTGTCGATAGCAACGAACAAGAAGAATGGATTCGTAATTTTTGTCGTGCACGCGCTAACTGTCCCAACGAAGAACAGAATTTAAGAATCATGTTTTACCCATCAATGTATCAGCAAGCATTCGGATCTATTTTCCCATTAGTCGATATATGTAATCTCATTCCAGAAAATGAAGCAGATGTTGCAATCTTGGAGGAACCGGAGCATTTGAATTGGTTTCGAGTACCTGATGTTGAAGATGTCAATCAGAAACCCGAAGCCGATATTACGCCTGAAAATGGTGACAATCGAGAATTAGGGTGGGCAAAGAAATTTAAACATGTTGTTGGTATTCTTCATACAAACTACAGTGCCTATATGAAGGACTATGCAATGGCTGCTAGTATTGTGGCAGCTCCAGCTATTAGTATGCTAAGCTCCATTGTGGTCCGTGCATATTGTCATCGCATAATTCGTCTATCAGATGCCTTACCCTCTTTGGCCTCCAATAAGGAGATTACATGTAATGTACATGGAGTTCGATCTGAGTTTCTTGAGCCTTTTGAGCACCCTCTTGCGGACCAGTCTACTTCCCCGTGCGAGACGGCTTCAGTTTACTTTATTGGGAAGGTGATTTGGGCTAAGGGATTCGACAAAGTTCTCGAATTCGAAGAGCTCTACAAGAAAGAAACTGGTTCTTACTTCGCAATTGATGTTTACGGGAGTGGTAATGATGAGAAGGCAATCGCAAGAGCATTCTTCGGACGGAAAAAGAAAAGCCATAATGACGATAACGAAGTTAAAAACAAAAAACAGGGAAATGAAGAGCCTTGTGACACCGACGTAAAGGCTATGTCGGTATTTGATAATGCCCTTTCACTAAGGAGTATGGTGAGCCTAGAAGCCCAGTCAATTGAAGTCACTCAATGTGATGACGGAGTCAATATCATAGAAGACGCACAGGATGAGTTTCCGTCAGCAAACTCAAACACTTCAGTAGAAGGAAGCTCGATTCCATTTCCAAATATTGTTGAACGATGCACGAGTCCGTTTTCAAACTTAGGTGAAAATGGGGCCAATCCATTGTCCATACTTAGCGGTGTTTCAGGCAAAACAATATCTACAGGTCGAGCTGCATCTCAAGCAATTTTCAAGCTCGGTGAAAAAATGGTGAAAGCGGGAATCGCCATGACATTTACGGAAGAGGAGAATAGCAGCAAGGATGATTCCAATCAGACAGAGAAATCGGAATTTGCAAAGAAAAAGGTGTTTGATCCTCCAAAGTCACGATATGAATTTCGAAAGCATCCCATCCCTGCAAGATTTCTTGGTGTGACAGATCATGCTCTAATTAGAAGCATTCCAGAGCATAAAATATTTCTCAACATGTCGACAACGGAGGTTCTCTGTACGACAACTGCAGAAGCTCTGGCTATGGGCAAATTCGTAATTATTCCCAAGCATCGTAAGTATTCAAAATGTGTCACCTCCGTTAAACTGGAATCTTATTCTGACAAAATTATGCAATCGTCCGAGAAGCATCCAATACGTATTTCTTACAGTTTCCAAATTGCTTGGCTTATGAGACTATGTCTGAAGCGTTGGAGAAACTTGTTTGGGCATTGCAGAATAGTCCTACACCCTTGACAGAAGCACTGGCACATGAATTTACATGGGAAGGAGCCACTGAGCGTCTTTTCACAGCCTCTGCGATATCCAAACGAGAAGAAAAACAGCGAATTGAGTCTGGACAAGAAGAGGCTGACCGTAAAGTGGCATGGATGTATGTGGAGAACTTAAAGAAAGGGCAACTCCTCCAAAACTTTTTATCTCCCTTGACAGAGATGCTTTCACAGGAATAGCTAGATGCATGAATGATAGGTATTAATAATTATAAGTTTTCATTGATAAGTTAGGGAATAATATGTATATTTTTTGTAGTTTAGAGTAAACATGCGTTTGGAGGAGAAAGAGATATTTACTGAGAGCTGACACTACAATGGTGCCAATGAAGAATTCAGCAAACGCTTACACATCAATTTTAATGGTTGAATTTGTAAGATAGAGACTAGAAGGTACTGGGTTACTCCTATTCATGGCAAAATGGTACATCAGTTCTAGTTATGCGATAATTATTTCGGTCAATTTGATCCGAATGTCTCGTCTGGGCTTATATTCGACTAAACCCCAAGTTCATTAACCAGCATGCATGACGACCAAACAAGGTAGAAATTAATGTGCGACTCGCGGCAAAAATATATAAAACAGAAATTTCAGGTAGGATATATTCTCTTTTGCACAAACAAAATGAGTGAATGCAGCATTAGTAAAAGTAACGATCAAATAAGCTCAAGGCAACAGAATTCTAAATCCAACAATAAAGCCTGTGATTCCAATCAAATAAAATGTCATGATTATCCAACGATAGGGATATAGTATTGAAAGGCGTCCAAAACGGGTTTGAAAGAAACTCAAATCTGGTAGTCCCATATAATTGCATAACTGATGGGGAATAATGACGGCAGGAAGAGAATTGGTGCTTACAAAGAGATAAGTTGCATAGGCACCAAAGAGAGTTGTATAGATAAATTGGAATGTTGTTGAAAAAACAATTGATCTCCAAGGAAATCCTTGTTGCAATCTCAGATAGGCATGATGGATATGTGCAACTCCAAAAAAGAGTGGAACGATCCATATAATTCGAGACTTATCAGATATTGATGCATCCATAGGTCCGATCATACATCCTCTAAATACAACTTCTTCCACGATTGGAGCAATCCAAATATTTCGAATTTGTGGCCATATTGGATAGATGGCTGGATCGATGCACAATTCTTTAAACACGGCATAAAGGGTAGATAAATCTCTTGATCTTCGATTATCACCTTCGAAATGAATGATGCTATACATCAGAAGTAGATTCGCAACGATGGATCCGAGGTATAAAATTATTGTGTGTAACGAACTCCGTAATAGGACCGATGTATTCCATGTAAATCCAAGTTTCTGATATGCTGGGGAGCTGTATATACCATAACTTTCCTCATTGGAGCATACTATAGAAGGATATGCGATGACGGCAATAGAAGCTATAGTAAATGAGGCCATCAATCTATATTTGATATGAAGGGCATTGTCACGGCTTAGTTGTCGAACTTTCCCTGGAACCATAACATACACAGATCCAACAAAGAAGCATGAAAGCAAAATTGAATACAGAATTGCATTATGGACATTGGATGATGGTTTATATGGACAAGAAACGAAGAATGCATGCTGCCATTGGGATGCCATCTTGACCACCATGCTAATTTCTACACTACAAAAACAGAAGACGTTACTTGTACTAGTAGTATTTTAGTAGTCGTTTTAAAAAACCCAACGCTTAGGGATATGCTTGTTGCTGATGAACAATGTTGCCACACGCTGCTCTTGTTGGATTGCACATGGGTTTTTTCCCATGATAATGGTCAAGTTTATATATTTGAAAGAAAATTACGAAATAACAAAATAGAATATTCGAAACAAAGGAATTAGTTAACATCCGGGTCAGTAAATACGGCGTGGGAAGTGAAAAGGTAGAAACCAGTTCTTTCCTTCAAAACATAATTGTACCTTAAAGTAGTTTCATTTGCAAGCTTGAGTCTTAGCTATAAAATAATCCTTAGGGACCAACATGACGTTTATCAATCTGAACCAAAAATGCAGCTAGTAAAATAAAATAACCTATTACATTTCCATGGATTATAAACATTCAGGGGCTACTACTCTATTCCTTATTCTAGCATAGTACTTGAATAGAATATATTCCGGACAGGTCCTGCATCACCTTCACTTGCCATCAAGGATTCTATCAAACCAGAAATAACATCAACATGATCTAAATTTCTCAAATCATCTTCGTTTTCCTGACTCGCATTTTCCATACTGGGCTCAGGATTGATGTCCTTGAATGCTTCTTTGTCGCCTTTATCATCATTTAGTTCAAAGTCATCTTCATCAAAGTATGGGTCATTGCTTGCGTCAGTAGTAAAATTGGAGATTTCTTCTGGACTTGATGTTAGAACTTTATGCAATAAATTCAAGTAAAGTTTTGGATCAATGGTTATAGGGGAAGAATAATCGAAAGGATCTAGGGTAACTCCGTCGTAATCACTTTTTTCATGTAAGAATTGATCAAAAGTATTTATGAGCTCGTCAAATTGTGTATTGTCAATCATTCCATTATCGGGCCTATCAATAGAATTCAAGGGAAGTTTTTGAGGTGGAAAGAGAGCCTCAAGAAGGGGTTCATCTCCATCACCGTTGACATGCATCCATTGATCATCGTCAACATCAATAGATCGCGGGATGATGAAAACATCTTCAGTTGTTTTCTTAGACATTGTTTGCTTTATTATTGATTGTAGTGCCTTTCCAGGATATTTCGTCGGAAATTTGAAAGATTCCACCAAATCAAGGACATGAATTGGACAAGACAGGAACTCACTCAAGTCGAATGCTGACTGGTTTGGGCCTGCTTGCCATGCTTCATGAAGCCAATTTCCATTTCCTCCAGAATCAACGTCAATCTTGGTCCAATGATGTAAAATTCTTGCCTCTGCTGTAATCTCTGAGATGTTTTCTACCTTTGATTTCGTCATAATGTAATCCAATCCTGCATGTATGCGAACCCCTAGCTGTAGTGCATAACGAAGATGCTTCGTAGATTCATTTTGACACATTCGTTTCATACGAGATACTTCTGCGGACTTATAGATAGTCGGAATAAAGTCCTCTGAAGTCCAGAAGGACGTCTGAACGCTTCTAAGTACTGCATAGCTAGTACGTCCCAAAATTTGAGTTGTCCAGACTAAATCTTCAAATGGCAACGCTTGCTTTGGAGGTTGACAGCTGCTGCATTCTTCAAAGGAAGATACAGCACAAGAAAGCAAGGAAGGTGTTTCTTGGAATAACTCAGCTACTTTCCGGGGAAGTAGGATGGCAGTTCGATGGGGAATGTTGGGCCATGGGCACGTTCTCGAAGCAAACTGAAAGGAGGAGAGACGTCTTTGAATTGCGTCTTGGATAGCAGGTATTCTTTCTAAGCATCTCCCTTCTCTTAAAAGTTGAAGGGCATCGTTTAGGCTTAATATTTCCACAGTGAATGTAGGGCAGACGAGTGTCACCTCTCCATTCAGAACCCAACAACGAAATTCACAAGATGCAGGCCCGATTTGGTCCACCCACAACGGAAGTGCTTGAGAACTTTCAATCAATAGAATCTGACCATCGTCTGTATCCCAAAATCGAATCGCGACATGGATGCATTTGGAAATCTCAAATACAGCACCTACCATTGCCCATTCATCCAAGACGCTATGTCCATACAAACATTCGCCTCGTAAGTGTGCTACGCCACTAGAAATATGGACACCGAAAATTGGTCCTTCACCTCCCGAATACCAAGGGTAATCCTTGGTGAGTTCTCCAAATTGGTTATTCACCGATTGACAATGCGACACCAGTGATTGGACCCATTCTCTTCGATCAATGACATCATCTAACAGATAAATATCAACAACAAGTCTAGGTTGTAAGCTTTGGCCATTATCTCGTCTCTCTCTTATGGATTGTAAGGCTTCTTGTAGTAATGATCCTTCTTCCATGAACAAAGCAATCTGGAGATGATATGAAGCAACCAAAAATAAAATCGTAATCGTACTAGAACTGAACTAGTCGTCTTAAAATCACAAATCACAGAAAGTTTAGTTTTTCGTTTCCTTGCTCTCGTGGTATTTCTTTGGTTCAGTCACATTCGGGATATAAGGCATCGACCCTGCTCCCAGAATTGAAGGATTCTCAAAACAAATCACAAAATATGGAAGCATATTCTGCTACCAGTAGAATTCCGGTCCTATTGCCTGATTGATTGTCCTAGACAAGTAAGAATTCTTTGATCTCACAACAGCATAAAGTTGCACACCAGAAGGATCAAGCTTTCCTTTGATGTATGGACCCGCAATAATTCTAGATCCAAAAAAGATCAAAACAGCACATTAAGATATGCAGCTGATATCAAAACTTTAAAATTTCCCGCTGTCTTAACTTTTTAATGACTAGGCATTTTGTCCATCCTGATGGTTGCAATGGTCTTTTCTGAATGCTGTGATTATTTCTTGTCCCATTTGGAAGCCTCCTTCCGTATACCTCGTTTTCCGGTAAACAAAGAATAGGAATATTTGTGAAAGATTTCAAAGATGATCTGGATGTCATCCTAACCCTTTCATAGATGAAATAGACTATATCTTCGAACCATCCTTTGCTTTACATTAATCATAAAATCACAGGATTCTCCAAACCAATGAAAATGAATGAAATAGGGTTTAGGATTCTGGAAAAAATGCCAACCTCAGTACGTGGTAAGCGCACAAGCGTTTCCTGAAAATTTGTGTCACAACAAGGACACAGAAGGAGCATGACTCGATTGGAAGAAAAGAATGAACGCCATCGGTTGAAACAGCGACTGTTGGCGGAAGTGTCGAAAGAAGCATGGAAAATAACGATTGGTTCTATCGCAATGATTGTCTCTACAATTTCAAACCAAGGTATATCCATCGTCCTAACTTTCATGGTAGTGAACGAAATATAAAAAATGCTTTGACTCACTTTTTCTTCTTCTTCTTCTTCTTCACGCATTCTACTATGAAAAGCTGTGCCACGTTTATTGGGAAAGCTTCTTGACCGAAAAACTTCTGATGCGTCATCTCGTTCCGAGACAAATGGAAATTTGCAGTCTGTTACGACATCCCTTATCCTAGTTGTCATTGGAGGGGGCTGTGCATCCTTTCTTCGGACTACAACATTAACTCGTGCCGAAGATTCCACTGCATTAAGGATTCGTAAGCAAGTATTTGAATCCTTGTTGATGTTGACAGATTTGGAATGGTATCAAACCGTCGACGTTCCAGAGTTGAAAGCATCCAAAAAAGCAATATCCAAGGATGGTACGCCGATCGAAAACGAAGAAGCCTCAAAACTAGTTGCTTCTAAAAGCAGGGGAATAACCCCTGCAGCGATAGGATCCATATTGAATGAAGATGTTGCAATTGTTGCACACACAATAACTGGAAATGTTGCAGACATGTTCCGATATTGTTGTTCTTGCATCTTTGGTACGTATAATATGCTTCATCTCAACCCATCATTGTTCGGTATCTCCGTCGGAATTGTACCTGTTATTGGAGTTGCAGCGATGGTGCTCCGAAAATTCGTTAAAAACATAGCAACCAAGCAACGCCATATATCCTCTTTGGCGGCTTCGTTTGTGGAAGAAAGGTTGACACATTTAGCTATGGTCAAAATGTCCAATCGAGAGCTATATGAAATAGAGCAATATGCAAGGCTACAAGATGAAAGTCGTAGGCTTAGCGGTCAACTGTCTATAGCCAACGGAGCATTTATGGGTTTTATCTTCGCTGCCTCATCTGGAGCTCTTTTCATGGTGTTCAATGAGGGAGGAAAAGCCGTTGCCTCAGGTCGTATGACTTCTGGAGAGTTGACCAGCTTTGCGACATATACATTCTTGTTAGGACTTGGAACCAGCGGAATATTTAAAACCTTGAGTTCATTTACAAGGGGCATGGTTTCTGCCAGTCGAGTTTACCACTTAATTGACGCTGCCAAGGAAGAACGGAAAGATTGTAAAACAACTCCAAGCGACAATTCCCCCGATAAGAAATCAGCCAACTCCATTTCTTTGAAAAATGTGGAATTTGCGTATAAGTCGAATCCCAATTCTAAAGTATTAAACGGTATCTCACTTACGCTTCAACGAGGAAAAATTACTTGCCTTGTTGGTAAAAATGGAAGCGGAAAAAGTACAATTGCATCACTACTAGCGGCACTGTATAAACCCCTCTCCGGTTCTATAGTTTTAGCGGATGGTACTGATTATTCTGACCTCGATCGCGAGGAGCAAAAGCACATCATTCAAGTTGTCCCCCAGACACCTGCACTATTCAACACAAGCGTCCTTGACAATGTCCTTTACAGCAATCCATCCGCTTCTATCGATGACGCCGTAAGAGCGATGGAACTTGCAAATTGTGGATTCGTTGCTAACCTGGAAGGCGGACACTCCCATGTGGTGGGTCTAAATGGATGCAAACTTTCCGGAGGACAACGGCAGCGCGTTTGCATTGCTCGAGCATTTTTATCCGACCCATGTATCTTGGTGTTAGATGAACCAATGTCCGCGCTGGACAACGAGGGTGAGGCCGCAATTCTGGACGCTGTAGCGGCATGTCGTAAATCACCCGGGAGAGCACTACTTTTGATTACGCACCGTATCAAGTCATTGGAACTTGCAGATGAGGTATTAGTTTTAAGTCATGGAAAGATTATTGAAAAAGGAAAGTTTGAAGAACTCAAATCCAATCAAGACAGTGCATTATGTCAGCTAATGCCAGATTTGAAATAAGTTCTAAAGCAAAGAAGTATTTTATAACTCAAAAACCGTTTAGCATTGTTGTATGCGTTTCCCATTTCATAGTCCTGACATAGGGTACTGAAGTTACATAACATATGTTTTCAATTTGAGTATCAACTGTTGTTATTGTCATGTCGTCTTGCTCCTACATATCACTGAACAACAATATCAAAATCTTTCTATTGGGCAGTTTCGTTCTGCAGAATCAAGTATCACTCAGCTTTTACATTCATACCAATCCCAATACGAGTATTGATAGCAACATTTGGCGTGATTACTTCATCCTTTATATCTACTTTATCAGCAATTGGGATACGGCGATTGTTCTATCTTTCTCAAGCCTCTTCTGAAATCTACTTTATCCGACTGGATTCGCTCAGTTTTTATGTCACATTGACAGTACACACCTTTGATCCTTCCAAGCAAGTTGAAAGCCTATGGAGCAGGTGTCAAAGAAAAATGACAATAAATTGTTTTATGATTGTAAGAAAATTTGGATACGCTAACTTGTAATATACTAAACGCATTTGGATAAGCTAACTTGTAAAATACTACACGCATTTGGATACGCTCCAATGTTTGCTTCATTAACAAAGAGTTACTGTGAGAACAAAATACAAAACTAAACAGGCAATTCACTGTTTACATTATCTTTTGATGGTAAGAATTTCCCTTACCTCTATGTTTATCTTGATTGGAAGCATCTATCTTTTTGCCACAAGTGTTTCTAAGTTATCTTTTTGAATAAATCATAAGAATTCTCACAACATTTGTTGTGAATGTGTATGACAAAACTTTGCGTATGAGCCAACAAGGTACTTTGTTTTTGTAGAATTACAAAATCATGTGGAATTATCAATTGACCGGGATCAGAGTCGTCCGTTACTTTTGCACATCTAAAATGAGAGAATGCCTATCGGTCTCCCTTAAAAATTTGAATTGAAAGGGGCGATTTCATCAACCAAGTTCTGTGATAATCAAGCATTGCTGGTTCATGGAAAGTATGTGAAATACTTTTGACTTCCTGTGCAACAATTTGGCAAAGTTTCGACGATTTAATATTTTGAATCATGTTACACTGTAGCTCTTTACAAGATTGGGATACAAGAAACAGTGTAAGCTAGATCAAATTGTTTAAAGTATCCTTTGAACCTAGCGCTGTACTAATTATAAACAGACTCATTCCAAAACAACACTAATTTTAAATAGCCTAATTCCCAATCAACACACTAATTATAAATAGCCTACTTTCAAAACAAAGAGTACATGTTATGATATTGTTTGTTGCTCTTGGCTCATGTCACTTATCTGAAAGTGATTTTTTGTGTGAGCAAATGCAGAGGCCATACATGAAAGAAAATATGATCATGACTTGCCTCTAACAAAATTGACGGGAAGATAATTTATTGTTTGATGATAGAGGCAATGCTTTTGTGTTAGTTCATTGTTTGGTGATATATGAGATGCGAATATGCTTGTTGCATGAGTTGAGTATATTCTGGAGCATAACAGGTATAAAATGCGCTATGATAAGTTACACAAAGTGAAATTAAGACCTACTTTATCCATTTATGACGAGAATTGATCTCATTTGCGCCACGTCAAAAATTGATCTCATTTGCGCCACGTCTAAATTGATCTCAAGCGCGCCACTTCGTCCACTGGTCAAGGTTTCGCGTCTCTCGTTCGGACGTATGTATTCACTTCCTGGTAAATCATAATTAGGATGTGAGTTTTATTTTGTTAATATCCTTTTCAAAACTAAATTTTAGTTTTAATTAGTTTTTATACATTTAAACTGGGTAGTCAATGTCTTGACTTTCTATACCTAGATGTGTGTATATATAGAATGTTTAGATACTGTGTATTTACTTGTACTAGAAGTGTTGGATGCTTCCAACACTAGTACACAAAGACATCTCTTAGCCTAATCTATTTATTATAGACTGAATATAGTTACATTTTAATCTATACTCTAAGGCATGACATAAATGTGGATGAGGTTGTATGGACTGTCAACAATAAGGGTTCAAGGTATGAAAGTCTTCAAAACCTTTGAGGTAAGACAGGCTAAGATAAACAAGAATCTGAGAAAGATAATCTAGGAATTAAGCAATAGAGGTCAAGATATGATTTCTTTTGTGGTTCTTCGTAAGCAACTTTTAAAGAATAGAGTTCAAGCTATGACGCAAAGGTATGAATCATTTTTAGTAGGTTCAGCTGAAAATGGTTATGGATACGTCAGAGTTATTGGTGTGAATACTGAAACGTATAGACATGATCCTATTTAGAAATTTACTTAGGTTTAGTAACATGCACAAAATCATATTCTAGAAGCATGCATTAGCTCACCAAGACTCATGGATCTATTGTCACTCATCAAAAAATATCTAGTATCTGGATCGGATATTACTTTATTCAAAATCCCTGAAGCCTCGTCGCTTGATCTTGAACTACAAAAAAAGTCAGTCAGAAAAGCCTTACAACTTCGAGAATCCAATGATGAAAATCATAACTTATTCTTTAAGTTGAAAACTAAAATGTACAGGTCACTAACAATGCAGCCCTACAGCACATGTCAAGTAAAAAATCATGCGTTTATTGGAATTCGGGACATGTAAAGTTGGTGAAAGCTGATGATAAGGATTAATTTATTGAATAATTCCTTGATCAATTTGATCCCAAGTCAACTAATGCTGAATAGTGCACAGGTGACAGCTATTTTTATGCCCAAAATGCATGCATGAAATCGCACAGCTTGCAGCATGTTTTTGGAAAGGCTGGAAAAATGATGATAATTGATACTGAATTTTGGGAATAAGCTAGCGGAGTGTCATTTGGAGAAACATGCAATATTGTTAAAATATATGGTCATCAGAAGAATGATGCTAGTCATCTAGATCTCTGATGTCTAGGGAGGGATTTCATAATTTCATAATTCACACAAGTCTTGGTTTAATCCTTGGCTCAATCAATATGAGCATATATCATCATTAATTCATTTCCATGAGTTATACTCTTACCTTCATTTTTCTTACCAATAATTTCTGTTTTTTTTTGTTGAGCCAAAAATTGATATCTCCATTTTGTTGGAAAGGATAGTCTTTGCATTCTTGTATCGCTTTTGCTGAGTCGAATGTGCAACATTTTGTCCCATTGACTAAATTCTCCACAAACTGAATTCCTCTTCATCACGACATTTCTGCTTCGTGAACATGAACTCTAAATCAATGGATTTGTTCCACTCTTGCCAACGGTTCAGCAATATTTGATATATTGGTTGCCAATGCCCTCATTGACTTTATGTTTGGTAATTTCTATTTTTTATATTGCCGATTTCGTCAATGTAGCGTCAATGTATTTTAGCGTAACTCGAGTTACGCAACATTTTATTTGTTGAATATCTTGTTGAAACCTTTTTCAACCAATGTCATATTTAAGTGGGTTCTTTCTATCACTGATCTTTTATTTCCTGAATGATTTCTTTCTAGGATTAATATCTCTTGTTTGGCTTTTTGAATATGATGATTGATATCACAAGCATTATCCAATGCTTAAATTCCATTACGCAAAAGACATAAATTTGCATAGATATCCAATATTTCTGAAACGTTTCAATACGCTTCATGTCATACCTTAAAGTATAGACTAAAAAGAAATACATTAGTTTAACATCTGTATATGATATGAACAATATTCAGTCTGACATTAATAGATTAGACTCAGAGATGGATTTGTGTACCAGTGTTGGAGACGTCCAAGACTGTTAGTACAAGTGAATATAAAGAATCTGAACATTCTATATATTTACACATCTGGGTTTGGGTAGTAAAGTCATTAACTATCCACTTTTATTCATATTAAAGCTAATTAAAACTAAAGATAGTTTTTATAAGGATATGGAGAGAATGAACTCATATCCTAATCAAGATTCACCAGAAAGTGAGCGCATGCACCTGAAGGAGTGACGCAACACCTTCACAAGGGGGTGATGTGGCGCAAA
>CAAAJI010000047.1:83407-132474 GCA_900642245.1 Fragilaria radians
CTTGCCACTGGGTGGTTTGAGATTGTTGAAGCCACTAATAAATCAGCCACTGCCATCCAGGATTTGTTCGATAACACCTGGTTGACAAGATATCCACGGCCTCAATTTATTGTCTTCGACAATGGGGGCAAATTCAAACGTGAGTTCAAACAGATGTATGGGAACTATGGCATTAAAGCAAAGCCAACAACAAGTTATAATCCACAAGCAAATGCAATCATTGAGCAAGTACACAGTTGTGAATGATATGCTCAGATCATTTGACTTGGAAAATGAAAATTTAGAGGAAGATAATCCATTTGATTACTTTCTTCAGTCTGCTGCATGGGCTACAAGAAGCACCTATCACACCACACTACAGGCAACTCCTTGCCAATTGGTGTTTGGTAGAGACATGATGCATTATATTGAATTCAAAGCAAATTGGGATTGAATCCAAAAACGAAAACAGGACATTATTAATAAGTCCAATAAGAAAGAAAATAAAAACCGAATTCATTATGAATACAAGGTGGGAGACCAAGTATTGCTGGAAACCCCAGGAATCCTACGTAAGTTATCAACACCACATAAAGGACCATATCCAGTCACCAAAGTATATCAAAATGGGACTATTAAAATTCAAAAAATGACTTAAGGATTTAGTCTAGTAGCTGCTCAAGCATCCAACCCTGAGAAAGTCTTCACTAGATATTTGATGCAATACGATTCTTGCCTCTCTCAAGCAATCAAAACCCTCAAGCGCAATATCTTTTCAGCAAACGATTCGCATTTAGCCAAAATTCACATTGAATCATAATGCAGACCCTTTCATCAAAGCGTAAATCTATTTCGCAAATATATTGGAACTAGTGATTAGAAATCCAGTGTAACTCCTAGTAGCAAATTCACAAAGCAAAACCTACATTGTGGCACTCTTTTAATCAGCAACTTAAATTCCAAGTGGTCAAGTAATGATTCAATCTAGAACAAAATTGGAAGAGATATGAATGTGTTCTACGAACACTAGGTATTTTATTGGTCTGGTCTATTTTTACTTACCAATTACAAAACTAGACTGAAATTACGCAATTACCTCTAATAGACACAGTGGTCTACCTAAATGGCTGTTTGGGGATTCAACAAAATGTAAGGTTTGAGCTACTATAGATCGTCTGAAAAGATATTATTTTAGTTCTTAAAATCAAATGAAGACTGTTTGACAAAATTACCACGACAGCATAAGCTCCTACAGAATTTCTACCTGGTAAGGGCATCTTGCTAAGAAAAGATATCATGATGAACATGATTCATTGTGAATCTTGAAATTAATAATCATTGATGTGCGGTAAGCGATACGGAAAGCTAGTTTCCATGGAATTCATAAAAGAATGAAATTCTAAATCATTCCTTTCAAGCATCATTGAGTTAGCGTTCATTCTTAGCGATGCCTCATTATGTTGCACAAGATTACTTTGAATAGTGCCTTGAAGCGTAATTTGACTCGACAAATAGTCACCATTTACTGCCATCATGGGTAGGTTATTGTTTGTGTACCGAACAGGAACTTCTGAGAACAGTGGCAATGACAGCGATGCTCTTGCCATTTCGAGAGTACGTTGGGTCAATGAAATGTATTCTTGTACGTTAAACTTCTCAGGTTCGCTAGCTCTATTATTCTGCTCATTCTGAGCAGCCATAAGAAGATTAGATAAACTATCCACGTCGTCTTTTGGTCTAAAGACATCACTACTCCCACAATAACCAGGAAACGTTGAGAGAGAGAGAGGCTCATTCGCATCATCATCGTTGGAATCATCATACTCGGAAATCTCCAAGGCAGCATTGTATAAATCGTAGTCAATGCATTCACTTTGTGATATTTCCCACTTACTGATATTGACGCGATATTTGCTCTTCTCCAACGCAGCTTTTTCTTCATAAAGTAACTTTTGGGAACTATCAAGATTTTTCCATTTCTCCGCTATTGTTCGCGCGAGTTCTGCAAAGCCGATCATACCGTGCGATTTACGATGGCGACGCTTCACTGGTTTGTGACTAACGCTGATCTTCCAAAGTGCTCTTTCAAGACTTAGACTTTCATCTTTAGATACAATTTTTTCCCTTTCATGCTGAAAAAAGATGTTATACGCGGAGAGCGGACGTTTAGGTTTTTGTATCGTGCTTACGTTAGGTGACTTTGTTATAAAGCTAGTAGATGTTTCGCAGCTTTCAGTTTGTCCATGTGCTGTTAATAACATGGAATTCGCTGATTCGCACGGTACCGGCTCAAGGATTCCGAAGTTCAAGTCATTCAAATCTTCCTCTTGGCAAGCCTTTTCTAGAATGGAAATAAAATCCATCATAAAGATTGTCGGAATCTAGCTTATGCCAATGCATGAAAAGTAAGAAAGTCGATTAGATATAGCAATAAGCCTCGAACGATTTCTGTTGTAAAGTGGGGCAGAAAACTTACCAAGTAGAAAAGTTTTAAGTCATCAAGCAAACTCTCTCATCGGTGTGATCGTACTAATACAAGACTACTTCAAACACTAACAAGATTCCCCTTGACCAATAGCTAGTCGTTTGATTCACGTCAAGACATACTGCCCTCACCACGTTTAGATACGCCAGTGTGTCCTCCGTTACTACAAATGTCCATGAAAAACTGTTTCGATTCCTAATCGAACCTGATAACAATGACTGCGATATGGCGTCAAATTCTAAACGACCTCCGAATTAAAGTATATTCGACTGTTATTATAAAACGATACTTAGCCAGTTTTCGTACAGACATATGAAGTTTTTAACTTGGTCGCTTTTAATATGAATTTGACAGTTAATCTTGGTCGACATCATGGCATATGATTCAATCTTGGCATCGCAAGTTTCTCTTCAATGTTGGAAGGAAGTTCAGGCATTTTCGTCCCCGGATTTTTGAAGCTTGCCCCAATCTCATTGACTCTCTTGTCCTGAGTACCATCGTGATTACAAATTACATATATTCTGAATTATAAAATAATATTTCCTTCACGAAACCTCAATTTATAAGAGAGATTGAAGCAGAGGAAGGATTAAATCAGTCACCATCTACAACTAAAAGTATTATAATTAATTGAATTGCACTTAAACTGCTATACCACATTAGGATGCTTCTAAAGGCCTAATTGGTGGCATAGTGGGGTTCTACCTTGCAATATCATTAGCTTTAAATATGGGAAACTATCATATAGGGCTGCCTCCTTATGCATCTAGTCTCTGTACTGTTGTACTACCTGAGTTAAACATGAGTATGTAAGACTTCCCATTGGATTATTTAGCAGCCCTGACATTTTCCAAGAGAAAATGAGAGAATTAATGTTTGGCCTGGAGTCTGCCAGAGCCTACCTTGATTTATTGGATTACATCACCAATATTCACTTAGTTTGGGATAGAGTTATATCCACAGTTGGTTTAGTGAGTGATTTAGTGATACATGGAAGTACGCGACATTTAAAAGTTCGTGAGTATTTTCTGCGCGATATGAAAGAGGATGGAGTCATACGCGTGCGTTGGATTCCTACCAATGAGAATAGCAGCAATCTTTTCACCAAAAACTTGGCAGGACCGTTGTTTGAGAAACATACTTCAATTTATTGTGGAGTAGATGAGTATATGCAGTATGTTGTAGAAACTGACGAGTCTCGAGGGGAGGGTGTTGGAAGATGCTGACAATTCTGTGAGTTTCGAGACTCCGTGTTCTTCGTGACTCAGGGAGCGAGAGGTGAAGTAAGATATTCGGAAGTATGGATTTATGGTACAAGTTATACACAACAAAAATTTCAAACGCTTGAAAACATAGTTCCGGTGCTGGATTGTATAGTGATACTTTCCATTTATAAATAATATTTAATCTGCACTAAGTTAAACTAGTGAATCATTTATCGTAGTTAAAGTTGTGGTAGGTAAGTTAAAACTAGAAATAGTTTACATGTAGCTACCCAGAGCTAGATGAGTAAATAAAAGAATATTTTGATTCTACTATTGTTTACTATGCACTAACGGTTCAGGACGCCTCCGTATACCGGCACATGCCCACATCTCCTAGTTAAATATATTATAATTAAATTGTTATTGCATTAAAGCTATTGTGTTAGGGATAAGCTTCTTGATCCTTCAGTCAAGGTAGGTCTCTAAAGGACGAGAATTACAATCCATTGTAGAAACTTTTTTTAGAACAACAAATAATTGTCCACACAGATCATGAAAATTTAGCATACAAACATTTCAACTCTGGCAAAGCTATGAGATGGAGACTCTTTATAGAAGAGTACTCTCCTGATCCAGAAAAGCCCACATCCTGTGAAGATTCTCACAACTCATTCTACGCTCTTGTTGAATGTCATAAAAACGAACAAAGAATACAAAAAAGTATGACTTTCGACCCTCGCAACAGCTTGATCCGCATTTAAAGAAAAAACGTTTAAATTATGCTAAGAAGTATAAGTTAAAGATTTTCTTTGGGCAGGGAAAATTAGATCACTTATATGCTGCAGCAATAAAATGCTAGTTCCATCACAGTTTCATACACATGTAATTAATTGGTATCTTTTTACCCTGTGTCACAGGGGAATAAAGAGAAGAGAAGCAACAATTGCTCAGCACAAATTCTGGCCCAAGACGAGGGAGCAGATCACAAAGTAATTACAAACATGACCGTCTTTCCAAAGATACAAACGTAAATTCAAAACGTATGTATGGCTACGACTAAAGGAGGCAGAAGTAAACCCTTGTGACAAAATGTGTATTGACTTAATAGGACCATACACAATCCGCAGAAAAGGAAAAAACGATCACAGATGCAAACATGTCATAATGATTGACCCAGCAGCTGATTGCTTTGAAATACACCTTTACAATGATAGGAAATCTATCATAGTAGCTAATGTAGCTGAACAAGAATGGTTCTCAAGATCCCCCTTTTCCAACTCAGATAAGGACAGAGGCAGTGGCTTTATTGACAAAACCTTCCAGTCAATGATAAAGAATGACTATGAAATAAAAGGAAAAGCAATATCGGATAGAAATTTCCAAGCAAATAAAATTGTTGAGAGAGTTCACCAAGTGATTTGAACATCATCCAAACATTTGAGTAAGATAGTAACTATCTGGATGAAGACTATCCTTGTAAACGAAACTAAAGTGCAACTGCTTTCGCAGTTCAATCAACCTTTCATACTAGTCTTTAAAGTACTCCAGGACAGCATGTGTTTGGCAGAGTTATGATCTTTAACATACAGCACATGGCAAATTGGGAGTTTAATTTTCCAAACAAAGAAAACAGTGCTAATAAATCTCAAAAATCAGAAAGAAAATGCCAAACATTAACAACATGAATCAAATAGGAGACAAGGAGGTACTAAATATAGGAAGAGAAAACACATATGAATCCCATTAATTGGGTCCGTTTGATGTTATGCAAGTCAATGATAATGGGACAGTGCGCCTTAAGGTAAACATAGTGGAGTACACTTATAACATAAGAAGAATCATACCCTGGTATGCAGCTCCTGACCCTGATCATGGGAGAGAATGCAATATGCGGACTTCTAAGAAGAAATGGAAGCATTTAAAATGAGATTTTGAGCCCACAAACCTCAGAATAGTTTACCTTAAGAAATACGGAAGGAAACACAAAATGCTCACTTAGTCCGTTTGATCCAACAAAAAGGTCCATCAACATTTATTCAACGCACTAACTTAACTTTAGGTTAATCAAAGGTTAGCTAAATACACTAACACTATGGTTAAAACGGACTAGCGAAAACAGGACTAGTTCCAAGTGCAAAAGTGCATGCAAGATTAAATGAAAATTTCAGTAATCAAGATTGAAGCAGGAGAAAGATTAAATCAGTGATCCTCTACAACTAAAAGTGTTAAAATTAATTGAATAACAAGTCTAATACCTATACCTCGTGAGGACACTTCTACAGGCCTAATCGGCGGCATAATGCACTCGAAAGTAGGTGGAAGTCACAGGACATCATAGATTCACTTGGATCGGTACATTTGAAGTCTCTGCTTGTTTGATTTGTTTCTTCATTGCCTCATATTGCTAAAGGCAATTAAAATCTTCCAAGTTAGGTAGTAGCATCGTTTGATCACTTGGATAAATTGTAACAACGAGATCTAAATCCTCCAGTTTCCTCGAAAATCCTTTATTTTTCAATAAAAAAAAGATTTTAATCAGAATGGTAATACACCAGCCAGATACCTCCAGCAAAATTGCTTGATCTTACTCGCTTTGCTGCTAAATGATGAATTAGCATGGCTATCTTAGGCGTATTCGAAAATGCATCGAAGACAAATTCCTTTTGAACTTTAGCAACTGTAACACTGAACCATAATCATTCAATCATTGTTTGATAAAAGAATGATTGAATATAACTAGAAAATATGGAGAAGCAGGTACGTTTTTACAGATTCCTTCAGTGATGCTCCAAAGTAGTAACAATTGTGTGCAGAGTAGAAATTTTATTTATTACCTGGTAGAGCGTAGATATCACTTGTGTCAATTCATGTGTATACCAGTCAATAAATAATTAAGAGACAGATTTGTCAGCAACTTCAAACTTTGTTATTTCAAGGTTATAGATTATTTTGGAATTGAATAAATTATTTGCTCTGTCTTGGGCAGCACCACCCTATTATTTGCATTCTTCATTTTGCAGGTCTTTTGAAGAAAAAACAGCACGCTGATTCCTATTCCCTAATCCATTGCAGCATATTCAAGAAATATTTTGCTACACTCCAACTCCACATTTTTTTTATGAAAGAAAGAATCAATAACATCCAAATATCAACAGAATCTGTTGGGCTACCTGTTCTGATCATATCATCCTGTAATGGAAAAATTATCTTCAGGTGCACAATCTCACTAGTTAGGTCCACACCAACTGTACTCTAGTTACGTTGTTGGCAAGAGAACCAGGAAACCATTGAGATGCAAAGGTTGCCAAGTCAATCATATCCCCAGGACATCCCCATGGTTCATTGGACAAAAGAAGCCACTCATTGCCGTTGCGTTGAAACCGTGTTCGTGGACTTATGCAATGAATTCACATTCATCTCAAATCAAACCTCAACAAATGCTGAGCAGAAGGCAAGCATTTGTATGCTTTGTATCAGAAAACAACATTCTTATTCAAACGACGTGCCGCTAATGCATCCCAATATTTAAGTCATAAATTCCAATTTCAGTAGCAAATGACTATGCAACACAAATTCTGTATAAAAAATTCTTTGTTGGAAATATATTTCCGAAATTGGTATGAAATTCATAACGGTGGCTCGTCAGCCCTGTTCTCGTACCTACGCTGAGAGTATACCAAAAACCAAACTTGCGTTTCATGAAATCATGTATCAACGTAGTAGTTAAAATATTCTACGGTACAATACTTCAGTCTAAAGTTGTAAGCAATTGTCTCATTGTATACGAAATATCATTTTGGAGACGTGTGTCCTTGGCACCATTTTTCCATGCCTCAAGGATCAACAATTGAAGAGAAAGATAATGATTCCGTTAGTCAAGAGGAAGATTCAAGTCATAGTGACTCTGAACTCTTCAACAGAAGTGAATTTGAATTAGGAGCTGAGTATTTTCTCCCGAACTATCTACGTCGAGTCGTGTTCCCGTACTACGGTGAATTTTGTCAAACTCACATCTTCCACCATAAACTAATAATACACCTCATGGCAGAAGGATACCTGCCAATGGCCAATAAATCTGTTTTACTTCCCAAGTTGCATGTGCAACGATGTGTCATGTGGCTTCCTGACCAGTTGCACATATCTAAATCAACTCGCAAGAAGAGTTCCAAGTTTACACTCACCCTAAACACTGCATTTCGAGACGTTGTGAATGGATGTCACGAGCAGCATAGTAATTGTTGGCTTGAACCCCCTCTCGTAGAAGCCTTTGAGGCCATTTACAGCTCTACCACTGCCATGAAAGCAGCTGTTGACGGAAAAACATGTTGTCCTGTGCGTTTCTACTCTACGGAAGTTTGGCAAGCGTCAAACCTTGTAGCAGGGGAGTTAGGATATACGGTGGGGAGTGTATACACGAGTCTTACTGGCTTTTCCAAGGTTGATTCAGCCGGTTCAGTGCAAATGGCGGCCCTTGGCAGTATTTTATGTGCCGCTAATTTCTCGATGTGGGATTTAGGAATGGATATGACTTACAAGCGTCAAGTGGGAGCTCAACTACTTCCTAGGGCTGAATTTCTTCAACACATTCATGCAGTACGAGGTTTAGATAAATCCATACCCCGAATCGATTATCCTGTATCGTGTAAAGATCTCATTCAAAAAGTACAGTGCTCCCAGCCATTGGATTCCTCATCAATTAACAAGCCGCAAGTTTCTCGCTGTTGAATGTAATAAAAAGAATCCAAGAGAATGATTGAAGTAAACCGAATCATGTCAAAATCGAAAATTGTTTTGTAATTTGAGGATCTCGACGTTTCAAGCATTTCGAAAAAAGTGTATGTGACGCATTTCTTAACATTTTTTATGTTGCTTCTTTGTTGTTGTACCAAGTTTAGTTATGGCTCCTATATTTCTAAAAGCTTTATTGATCAAATTTTGATCCATGCATCTTGACCATCAAATTGTTGCCGTCAAAACTGAATCCAGGAATTCCTCTAAGGTCTACGATTCAAATTAGGCATGGTATAGCGGTTTCCTAGTTCAAGATATAAAATATTTGTATGGCATAATTAGGCTAGCAAACAGTTTATTCCAGCATCATGGAATTTGTAGTTATGTGCCAAGTTATGATATTTTTGTCAGAAATATATCTAGATTTTCTAAACCAAGACTCAACAAAGTGTGATCACAGTGCTCTATATTGAGTAATGAATTGGCACAATGTAAAATTGCAATCTAACTTAGAAATTTCAATGATTGACACTGGGCAGAGAGTGCAGTAAAGGCAATATTTTGTAATTATATTTTGAATAAAGAGAAACCAAAGAGACAATTAGAATTGATGACTAAAACAGTTTAGATGCCTCAACAGTTGTAAACATTTGGAGCAAAAAGGCAAGTGGATATAAGATATCATTTTTTCATGAGCATAATGAAGATAATGCAGCAGATCAATTTAGAAAGAACTGTATCAAAGATACATATGGTACTTACGTTGATGAGGAAGTTGAAAAAGAATCACATTCTTACTATATGTAATTCCTTGCTCCTTCAAGAATAAGTGTGTCCATACAATTTTCGAAATTAAATCATCAATTGACACTTAGCCTGTTGAACTTCTAGAGTTAATCTTCTGGTTTGCAGAAATTGATTACAGTGTTCCTTTGCCTAGTGTCATTATAGCTCCGGTATGACTATTCATGTCATTGTGTACTGCATGTGCTGTATCCACATACCATACAATCTCATTTTGATTTCCAAATTTGAGTGTTAAAGTTTCATCTTTTGTTCGTATAAAGTATCCTAGCACTTTGCATAAATTAAAACAATATTACTCACTGGGATCTTTAACTCATGTTGTTAGGTAAGTCACAGCTATCGGAATGTATGTAATCTTTCATATCTACTTTGACTTTTCCATCTGTAAGGAAATCCAGTTTCATTGCTAGATAATCATGGATTTTACCTCTTTTTGCTTTTACTCTTGCAGCTCATGTATTTCCATAAGTCTTTTCCAACCATTTGTAGAACTCATTATTCACTCCTGGATCTTCATGACTAGACTTTCGATTGTCTACATGCCATGTTATTGTATACATTGGAGGTATTTGTTTCCAGGTACTGTTTCCTCTTCATGTAGCTGTCAAACTCTGCCTTGAATTCAATATCAACTTGCTTATTCTCAATTTCTGCCATCATTTCATCTTGTGATGTGCTTACTCTCAGACTTGGCTTGTGTTTTTCCACATCGTATCTGGTCAAGGTTTCCAGCAATGAGGCAATGAAATTAATCAACTTTTCTGCTGTGCTGTCATAATCAGCTGTATGTCTTGCTGAAACCAGATAGTACATGTAGTCTACCAATGTATTCTTAGTTGGCTTGTATTTCCTTTTGCTGCTTTGTATCTTTATCAGCATCCCATCACTTCTCTTTTATCATGAGCTCTAATGCACCAAGACTGGGTTCCTGCCTCCTGTATCTTCATAGGCACTCAACCTATTCTTGAATACCTCAGAATATTGATGTGCAGTGACATGGGGATACTGACAATACTTGACCAATTGCTGCAATGCTTCATTAATCAATTCATTCCGAAATTTTGCTCTTGATAATGATAAGATGTATTCTTGATGAGTGCAAGTTAGGCAACACCATTGAAATAACTTAATATCTCCTAAGACTAAATTAGAGACTTGGTCTTCTGGCACATCATATCAGAGCATTGCCCGTAAACCAGTGAGAACAAAGCTTCATTGATACCTGTTAGAGGTTTTTTCGATTGGAGTATTCCTTTAGCGCCATTTCCTAATTTTTGAATATAGCACAGCTTCTGTTTTCAGCTGGTTCTGATGGTTCCTTCATGACAGTAAGCTTCTGTTCCAGTACAGCCAGTCTCATATCAACTGAACATTTGTAATTCCTCCCGACATATTCGACAATCTCCTCAGTAGTCTTGGTGAATTGATCTGCTTGCCTGTTGTCAGAACAGTCATATATATGACATTCCAGGCCTTCAATGTGTCCTTTGAAGTCATCTTTAGTTGGTATACCACGATATGGCGTTTTGCTTGTGGCGTTATTGGTGGGCCTCCAGTATTTCCCTTGCTTGGCTGTGGCAATGGACTGGACGACATTTCTTGTTTCTCGAGGTTTTCGTTTTTTATGAATAATTATGTTAAATTTACACGTCCCTGCTTGGTCAATGTGCCTATCAGGCAGCATTATAACACGTCAATATGTCTGTAAGATAACAGTGCAATACAAACAGTTAGGATGAATGGCAAGACTATCTTGCTTTAAATCCAGATAGTTATTTGTAAAATGAGCGTTCTGCGCCATGCATTTATTCAAATTGCACTTCACTGTTTTTTGCATTTTCAATGGTCTAAGTCGACGCTTCCACGTGTCATATTCTTTGTATTCTTGTCCCAGCTCCTTGCTGACATCATTGGCTGTGTCATCATATTCCAACAACAGTTACTGTTGATATGAAAACATAAATCTATGATGAGAAGTAGACCTCATGTTGTTACAATGTTTGAACCACTAGATAAGATGATCCTAATTTGCATTTCCCGACCTTAGACAGACGCAAATCGTTGACTTGTTAGTTTCATTATTCCCGGTGGAATATCCTCATGATCGTCCATATCTTTGCGACTCCGCTAAACATACCATAACGTAGATTTACCAAGTTAAAAGTTTGCCCTCTTCAGGCTACGAACCTCCATACCGATTGGATTTATATCCAACATTTACTGCGCTTTAGTATTGGATAAGAACAATATCTTCTTGACTTGAATCCCAAACGGAACCACAAAGGACTTCAAGAATCTGCTATAGCACTTAGGTCATGATTCATGTGAAATGGCAAGAAAGGCGGCTAATGCTTTGGGCAATCATAATCCCGGATATCGATCGTATTTGCTATGATGATGGGATGTTTGAGGTACATTGAGAAGGGGGCATAATTCGACCTTGGACAGTGTAGCTTTTGTTTCATCAAAATTTTATCAGATAATGGATTAAACAAAGATGTCCACACAATCTTTGCCATCCATTTTGCTTAAGCCCTTCAAACAATGTCTTTTGGCAAACCTCTAATTTGCCATAATCATAAAAGAAGTTCTCCAAATAGACTTTGAAATTTGGATTTAACTTCTCATTACTACTCACATTAAACATCCTATTGTCAGCCAAATACAGTTTAATGGTATATAAACATGCAATTGCTTTGTCAAATGCAACATATAAATAACACAATCCATGAATGGTGGCACATTTTTCATCCTTTAGATGTGGAAATATTGCTTTTGTATATCACAAATTTCTCTTTCCTTCTACATTTTTGCAATGCAATTGAAATCTGGTTATGGATGTCTGCATTTTCAGTATTCTCCTTAGAATTAGGTATGTTGAGTTACACCCTGGTTCTGACATCCAGATAGATGCATAGATAAAACATGTGTAACTTGTTGCAGATACTAAATTTTATGCAGTAACTCCTTTTACTTTATTGATTGCTTCAAAAATTTAGCTGCCTTACAAAAATCATTAGATCTCTCTCATACAATTATCATTGTTCCATGCATTGTCCATGTCCTCAAAATGTAATGCTCCAAGCTTTCTTTTCTTTTGCTACTCTTTTGCAAGCTACTTTTCCCATTCTTTGTGTTGTTTGTTGCAATCAATTTTATGAAAGTGCAATACTCTGATCAGAAATTTCTTTTTCATTCTATATTTTTGTAATGCTCTTGAAATTCAGTATAATGTGCAATACTCTGATTTTAGATCCTTTTTTGTCAAAGAAATACGTTAGCACAAACCACTTGCACGGAACTTGCGTTTAACACTGACAGGTCCACTCGTCACAGTCTCAGTACAAGTAGAGTCGGAACATCAAAAACGACTGATCCAGTACTAGTAATCTCTGCTTCCCATTATTTTTCACAATCGAAGTACTTTCTTGTCGGAATAAAATTGTCATTTTACATCCTTATTGAATTTTCCTTCATTGCTATCAATCGCCACCCATCTAAGGCAAATAGCATTATTTTCAACATCTCAGTCTCAATCCCAAATTAAGGTTATCTCATTTTGGAAGTCTTGTGGCACATTCCGTCGGACATTTTTTCAACTAACGATATTGCAGAATTTCCTGTGTCAATAGAATGGACGACGATCCAGCAGCATCACCGACAGGGAGCGATGATGCAATCGATGATTCACCACCATCCTCGCCATCTCCAGAAGAAGAGCGTGAAGTTGTTGTGAAGAAAGTCCGCAAAAAGCGTAAACCCCAGACAGAAGAGGAAAAGTTGGCCAAGAAATCAAAAAAGCGAAAATCAAAGGTGAGATTAAGGTAACGGCAGGCGGTACCAGTATCCGTATCACTGGTATCGAAATTGTTATGCCAATACATTTAATTCCGGGTCACTTACGTTTCTGATATCGCTACAGGAAGGCATCAGTGTAACATCCATGACTGCGATTGACGACCGCAAAAAGGCTCGAAAACAACAGGCTAGACGGGCTGGAAATATCGCGCCGTCGACAGATGAACCTTTATCAGCAGCGCAAATGGCAGTTAATGAACAGATGCGTCGAGTTTTGGAGGAAGACGCATACTCCGCTCTCGGATCTATTGTTGACACTGACACCGATGACGACAACGCAAATGACATGAAGAGCCCTTCAGATCCTTGTAGGTCACGTAGATTGGATCGTAGTGCTATTGTCGCCGGAATGCGAAAGAGGTTGTGGTTGGAACGAATGAATGGAACGCCAGGGTCGTCAGTAGTCACTGACGACGATGATGCTAAGCGAAATAAAAAGCGAAAGAAAGCAGTGGTTTCCGTTGCGCCACCTCCCCCATCTTCTAGGAGAAAGGATGACGAACTAGAAGGAAAGCGCCCGGTCTTTCCATCACTGGAGGGAACAGGGGATGAACACGATGACGAACTAGACAGAGACGAGGGGTCGATTTTCGGTCAAACCACTGGTGCTAGTAATGCAACTTGGGTGGAGTGTGATAAATGCAAAAAGGTATGACATCTCCAGCAGCAATGATGCACTATTCTCCTGATGATAATCTCTAACCACTTTTCGTCTCACAAAAAAAGTGGCGTCGTCTCAGAGGCGTTGTCGATGAAAAAAAGCTCCCATCAAAGTGGTACTGTTCCATGAACAAAAATGATCCAGAGCGTGCAAGATGTTCGGCCCCTGAAGAAGAGTATGAAACTCCAAATACCCCTGAGAGTGCTGCAGATGCACTTACAAGAAAACACTTGCGAGTATGGGTCCGTCGATTTCAAAGTAATGAAAAGTACGAGGCTCGTTTGCCCACGATGACACGTGGTAAGAAGCGAAACGCAGCTCCAAGTGCCAAAGAACCTATTGAGTGGGTGCGATGTTGTAATCCATCATGTGGGAAGTGGCGATCGCTTCTACGATGTATGGACGCAAAACAACACGTTGTAGATCGAACGCATCGAGGAGAATGGTATTGTGTCATGAATACTTGGGATGAAAAAATGGCAAGTTGTGCTGCGCCCCAAGAAAATTTACCTGTCATTGGTTGTCCTTCTTGGGTTATGCAAGATTCTTCTCTTCAGGAAAGGGCTATGCATCTAGAACGAGTTGAGGACGCTGAGTCTTCAGAATAAGTAATATTTCTTTGTGAAAAAAATGTCTAGTTGAAAGTTATTACGTGTGTTTCGCATTGGAAAATGTGCATCTTGTCGCATGTGGCAAACTTTGGAAAGCAGTGAGATCGGGTTACTGCTCTAGATGTTATTGACTAGTGCTAACATTAGAGAAAAATCATGTCGCGTATCATAAGGTCTATACGATCTAACTTGAAGACGAGCCTTGTCACTTTTTCTCGTTATCATCCAAACTCTCGATGCCCTTTGTGACCTGCTAGAAACTCCAAATCTCAGTAATCATTTCCAAATGTTATGTGCTTTGGAGAGAAGAGATGTTTTTTTTCTTTATAATCGTTAATCACGCAAAGGTACCAAGGCTCATATGCCGACGGATTTTTATGAATTTGATACAAACCGCGCGTTTGATAGACAAGATATTTGGTTTTAACAATTCTAAGGTATTGTACAAATTTCATCATCCTTAGAAAATCCTCTGTTAAGCGAAAGCACGAGGGATACATTTCATGACCCGCAAAAAGAAAATCGTCATGAACCTTGCCATGAAACGCTTTCAAAGTTAGATCAATGCTCATGAATAAACTTCTAGTCGCAAGTGGAAGAAAAAGAAAAAAGAATAAACATTATATTTCGTCCTCATCCTCAGTGCTGATGTATGATCCTTCGCGATACTCCCACGAGGCACGACTGGAAAATCGTTGCTCGAGTCCGACATAGGCATTCCACCCGTTGTACATTTCACATGCCATAGCCAGAACTTCATATGGCTCTGCAATCATCCCTGTCTGAATCATCCAATTATATAGCCATTCCAAGTGAGCACTTGTAACTTCCTTCGCTTCTAGAATTAACCTTGCATCCAGAACACTAAGAATCGGAACAACATGTTGTAGGAGCTCCTTTACTTTTGTTGCAATACGTGAGGTTATATCTTGTTCTAATATCATTGTGAGACAGGTGACAACAATACTACCGATTAATCCACTCCGTCTTGAGATTATCTCAAGACGAGACAACGTAATACGTTGTAATGCTGTGATGGCAGAAATGACTATTTTCTCTGATATACTCTTGTATTTCTGTAAGCACGATGTAAGCATGATACACGCGTCGCGTGAATCCACAAGATTTTCAAGGGATAGATCACAATCCAAAATGAGTCCTAAAGTATGACAAGATCCCCATGCATGCTTCTTTAAGCATGATCTTTCTTTCCAAGTAAGCCCTGAAAAGCAGGCACCACCAATCCCATGGCAAATTTTTTCAGTAACTTTCCTTGTAATTGTATTAAACTTCTCGGATAATTTTTCTTTGTCCAATATTGAAACGTAGGGCTCACGAAATGCTATCATACATAAGTGACCGATACAACGAATAGCATTTCCTGAAACTTTATCATTTACCGACGACATGGCTATTTCAAGTTCTTCCAAAACTTCCAAGATGTCATCCCCGGGGAGGAGTATTGCTGTAGAGTTTCGCTGGCATATTCCCAAATATAGGTTCCCCATACCAAGAATGCTCATGGCTTGCTTTGCAATGTCCAAGCGTTGATCCAAGTTTTGTTTTAATGCGGGAAAGATCTTGATACACAGTTGCTTGATAAAATCGTCATTGATATCTTGGGAGGAACAGCATTTCATCACCATTTCGCCAATCGCTCTGAGTGCCAATGGTCTTTCATTTGACTTTCCAATATCGCTACAATTTAGAATGTGGTCTACACAATTCCAAATACAATTGATTTTGATAGCGACAGCCCAATCTGAACCTAAAAGCGAACAGAAACCACGCAACGCAACGATTCTGGTTTCGCTGGAACTGTCAGATATTCCCTTAATGAGAGTCTGTACAAGAAATATTGAAGTTTCCTCATCATAGTTCATTGCTGATTGGAGAGCGTATTCAAAACGCCCTTCTACGTAGGATGAAATGACTTTCATGACTTCCAAGTGATAATCCTTTCCTGAAGAAAGGTCTTGCAACATTATCCGAAACGTCTGCTCATCCATAAACATTGGTTGCGTTCGAAGTATAGCGCATAACAGTTGTACCGCCGACTTCCGGTTTGAAAAACTCTCTTTACCAAAGCTTTGGACAAAGTATTCCAACAATTCATGTGAATCTTGGAGCCAAAGCTTAATTGGGATTGCAATCGTTGTCTTTAAACCGCTAGGTAGCAGTCGACCTCCCATACATTCACAAATTGACTCAATTAGATGAGTACGAGGCGGAGAGGGAGATTTTAGTATGTTTTTTACTAGATAAGAGACAAGTTTTATTGCTTCTTGCGTCAATCTATCGCTCCCTTCAACAGAGTAAGGAATTACTGTCAAAATCACAGTAATAAGCTTACAAAAGCATTCTGATGTCGAGAATCGACAGCGCAGTATTCTAATCAATTGAGCCAAATTATTTTTGACACTTTCGCCAAATAACTTCATGGATCCCGCGGTTTCCTTACGAAGCCAAGGCTCCAATGGAAACGACTTCAAAAGACAGGATATGCACTCGAAGACTTGGTCATCACAATTACGACCATGTAGAATATCCATAAGCGGCGATGAATATTTTATATACCCACATGTAGGGCAATTCTGTGAATTAAGGTTAACATGCGGTTCACTTAGCAAAAGTAATTTTAGAGTGATGCTGGATTCTGGATACGTCAGTAAGGTTAGGCGCAATAATTCAAGGCAAAGAGATTGCCACATTCCCTGGAGAATGTATGTCTTGAAAAATACGCGTATCTGCATGAAGTTGAGAGGAAGAGTATCAGCAATGCTGCGCTTTCGGACTTCGCCCAAGAACAGTGTGAGTGTAGCACATGATACGGGCAACTTGTGGGTAAGAACTTCTAGTAGGAGTTTTCCGATTGGGTTGGGTATTCTCTCTTCAATCCCACTTGTTGGAGAAACATCAGTGGTAAGTGGTGCTAGGACCGCAGAAGTAATACAAGAGACTTGTAACAAGTTCGATATCGCGGCCAACACGCTTTTCTGAAAGTGAATGGATATGTCTATCCTTTCCAAATTCTTGATTAAAAAGTCAGAAACGACGTGGAGAGCTACTCGCTCTGCTGGACATTTCCGAAGGAATACTGCGTCCAAGTTAGTCATATCCTGCACAAGCAATTCAATTTCATCTTTGGTGCTTGCGAAAGAAATTTTCGAGACCATATCTTCAAATGAATCGAAATTCGAATTGACAACATCACCTTTACAAAACTTTGATTGAGAACGCTCATGACGAGATTTTGGAAATTTCTTAGCTTTATCGCTCTTAAGTGCATCCCATCGACTCATCGTTGCATTTGTGTTTCAGGCGATGTTCCGTCAATTCACCATGGCCGTTGTTGCAAAACAGAAATACATTACTTTTGCCTAGTAAACTAATTTTACTAGTTACAATGGTCCCAGTCTTAATTAAGACTCATTTTTATTAATTTGACTAGAAGACAAAATGCAATATCATAAATCGATTTAACTCTATGGGCTGAACAAAATAAAAAAATTGAAATTTGACATGTGCAAGACTAGCTTGCTGTCTGAACCATCACTAAATCAGCTGAAGAATCAATAGTTCCAGTTCGAGCATACAACAAAATCGGATATATACAATGTATTTTGGATAAAAGAGTTTTAAGACTGGGACCACTGTAGTTTGGAACAATAAATTTCAGACTAAGGCTTGGGATTTCGGACAAACCTTTTTGCGTTTGTTGGATGCCCCCTTGATAAGAGAAAAGAAAATTGGCGCAGTGTTCTTTGGCAACGTCAGCCATCAGACATTGCATATTCTGTAAATGGATTGCCCAATGTGAAGAATACATGTACAACAAATTTCTGTAATTTTGAAATTATATCTTTCTTGACTGCTAGTGCATAGCTCCAAACTTTGAATCAAAATTATTGTGTTCCTCAAGGGGATTCATTACTTCTATTTGATTCCTGCCAACTTTGTTGCTCTATGTGTTTAGAATTGGGCACTGCATATATATTGATCAAATTCACTACTTCCTGCTTGAGATTGTCAACTTTTGCCTTGAAATGCTGTAGGTTAAACCTATATTGGTGTCAATGCCACACTCAATCAATCAAATTGCATATTTACTCCTATCACCCTTTGACAAGAGTTTCATGAATCTTCCTGAAAACATCATTCTGGAAGAATGCCATGTAAGTTTACATCCTAATGCTCCCATGGCATACGGTGATGCATAGATTACTATGAATTGGATTCAGCTGTGGTTGTCTACCAAAAATTCCATGGGAAGGATTCATAGTTTCGTATTGGGTCAGAAAGCAGTATTTTTGCAGGATCAGATAACGCGATGTTTGATTCTTTTCGAATTACTGATGGGTGTCATCTTCATTGAAGAATTGCAGCCAGAGAAGCCTAGGCTGATTGCTACATGAAAGCAACACTGTGAAAGAATCATAAAGGTAAACGCTATATAGAATGATTGTAAAAGTTTTTATCTTCTTGAAAAAATCTCTTAGGCTTAAAACCAAAGACTTGAAGTAAAAAAATCTAATCACCAAGATATGTTGCTTGGCCCTTGCATAATGTCAAATTCTCTAGGTCTGAACTAGATACTAGAAAAAAATCAAATCAAGTAGTGATCAATCCAAAGAAAATAAAAAAGCGCATCAGTCTAGAAAAATAGATTTCAAGATTTCAGCAGGTGATTGGCTTCACATATTCTATTGAGACTTTGTCCCTGTCAATTCTAGAATTAAGTTGGGAATAATCACTAAAGCATACAGTGAATTCCTCAGAAAGAAGTCTAAGGGGCGAAAATGAAACAAGGAGGCAGAGAGCGCTAGTCCAGATGTATAATCTACACGATGCCATGTCCAACTGGGAATGTACAATCCATCGCCCGGCTGAATTTGATGCTCGTATCGTGGCACATGGGTTAAATCTCCATCCGTGATTGCACTGTATACATAAGCACGACCATCAGGAGATAATCTTGGTTTCAACAGCGATGAATATTCAGGGCCTACAAGAGTTATTTTCTTTTCTCCTTCCAATTGTACTAATATATTGGCAATTGGTTCACAGTGTAGATCTGTCTTTGGTTGATTCTTCAATTCTCCTTCTGTACAATTTTCTTCGGTTTGAGTTTTTGTGCCAGCAATAAAGATGGGAATGACAGTTATGGGTGGAATCCAACCGTTCATGAAGCCACGAACCATTGCGGGAGTAAAGAACGGCCCGAATAGATCTGTAACAACTTTGTTGGGTGCGACTTCATAAATTAGATCTGGATACTTTAGTCCCAGAAGTTGCGTACCAATTTTGTGTGGCATCGATAATTCTGAAATATTGAACACAACATCGGAAATTGGTGCTGAAGCATCAGGAATTAGTTCAGCTGATCGACTCGCGTTTTTAAAGTATGGGATAACAAGATACTCTTTCAAGAGTCCCTTAACTGAGAGCCTACGACTCGTCGATGATAATTGTTCTGACGTCCAAAGGCCCCTTAACAGCAAGGGTTTTGATCGCCAATTGTGACCGTACTTTTCTTCAATCGCTAGGTTTAGCCCATTTGGATGATCCTGAACAAATATTTCCGGTATTGTCAAACGCTCTCCGACGACGTTTGATGCCAATTGCCATGTTTCCCAACACTCTTGTTCCCATTGCTTCGAAAGATACATTATCGGTGTCAGCTGAGATAACCACCACTTTGAGCTCGTCATGATGGATGTTACCATTTCTTTATTTGCTGATAGTACATAACCAGTGACAACAAAAAGAAAACAAAGTCGCCGAATCATCGTTGTTCATAAAGTTAAGCAAACAATCATAATCCCAGGGAAAACGTAACTTTATCTCAAATGTACAAGGAATACATAGAAATCAGTTGTGCCTTCTTGGTATTTTTATTTTCAAGGATACCTTCTACATTCTTTTGTCTGAGATATGTACTAAGCATTAAGAAGTTTCATTCCAATCCAATGCCTTACGCTTCTATATAGTTTTCCTAGAACATCACAGGATGACTTTCCAAATTGAGGATCATGCCACAGAAGCCGCCCTGCACACTGTAGTATAATTGAGAACAAAGTCAGCTATAAGGTTCATGATTTGTGGTACTAGATAGAAAATTTCTAGGCTGTCTATTCATCAAATAGACTTTGTCAAACTTTCAAGCAAGATGGTAGACTCCAATGGTACAGACATCAAAGATATATGCATGCCCCAGATAAGGATACAATATGTAAGGGATATTCCATAGGTGAAACAACTAACCCTGAAATCTGGATTTTACAAAGCATTGAAAACAGCTTACTAATTATCCTCTTGATATATACTCATCTTCTGCCAAATTGATGTCAGGTTGCCCTTTTAAGCTATACACTAATAAAATTAAATGAAATGCTTAGCGGCTTGCAGAAAATTACATTTCTTCTCTTCTCCCCTCAAAGTCGCTTTAGTTACGAATAAACTTCTTGCTACAGTCACTGCAAGTTTTAACAAAAAAACTAAGAGATAGAAAGAGAAGAAAAAGAAGTGGTGTACTCCGCTTTGAGAGAGCATACTGAGAGAGGTTTGCTTGAATTAGACCATATCTGCAATAGATTTTGGATTTTGTAGTAAAGGCTAGTATCGTAAAGAATTGAGGTGTGATAAATTTCGATGTCAGTAATTTAGAAAAAATTCATAAACTGACCTTTGAGGGTATTACACATGCTTTCCATCTACAAAAATTTTTTACTTTTCCACTAAATATGGCTGATGAAACATTATTTATTTTCATCCAAATTTGCAGCAGGTGTCAAAATGACCAGTTATGTTCTACTATCTGTGAATGGTTATGTGCATAGCAAACCTTTATCTCTCTATTTTGTGACATCTCAAAGTACATGCAAAATGCAAATAGTCAAGGAAATACTGTTGTACTCGTAACACCAACTTATATCTTTGAGCCACATTTGTAACATGTTGCGCCTTTCTACAGCGGTCGTAAATCGTCGCTCCCTTTTGAATTGGCGAGGAGGAGGAAGAGAAGTAGGTGTAGGAGGATGTCATCCTTGTTGGGCTCAAGTTTGGAAAATCATCAATCGTGAATTCTCCCCTGGTTTAACAGTTGCTGCTACTTCTGTTGCTTCTCCTCCGCTGCGACGGCGTCGAAAATCTGCGTTTCCGTTTCAGGACGAGGATGCTAAATGGAGTGATAACCCTGATCGAGGCGGTTTACGTGAGGCCTTCCAACCCACAGAAGTAAGCTTCGATGAGTATATAAAAACGGTGTCTCTCAGTCCATGGGTTCCCGTTCCCGATGTCGTCGCTCGAAAAATGTTGGATATTGCACAGGTAGGACCAGAGGATGTAAGTTTTCTGGTAGGATATCTAGCTTTCTTTCTGGTAAATGCTAATTTCCTCATCCTTTTGCTTTTAGATTCATTTAGAATTGGGATCTGGTGATGGTCGAGTAAACTTTTTAGCTTGCGACCAGTATAAGGTTAAAAAGTCTACCGGTATAGATGTAGATTCGAAGATCCTTTCTGTAGCGACTGAACGTCTGTCTAAACGTCACCCAAAGCCAGAACATCTTTCATTCCGTATTGAGAATTTGGTGACCTCTAAGGCATGGTTGAAGGATGTGCAAGAATCAACTGTCATCACCATGTATTTCATCACTGAAGCTTTGATTCAACTGAGACCATTGTTAGAAGAAGCGTTGACGAAAGCAAATGATAGTAAAATATGTCGCATCGTTTGCTGTGGATACGCTATGCCTGGATGGAAACACCAATGGTTGGAAACTATTTTAGATCTTCCAATCTACATGTACGTTTCGGATCGTCTCTATGATGATGAGTCGAACGTAGATTGGGCAGCTAATGATCGAAAAGGTGCATTTCACGAATTTGATCAAAGTTTCAATTCAACAGATGACTTAGAGGACAATTTACGAAAAGATGATGGAGTCGAACTGATAGAATTGCCTCTCTTCGATCTTGAGGAAACAATAGACGATCATTGGGATGATTTTGATTCCGCAGAACCAATTGATATGAGGAGCAACACTACTTTAAACCAAAAAGGACATCCAAAATAAAAATCTAATTTGATTTCACAAATTATTCTGAGTTATTTGGCTTTGTTCCAGTGAATGATAATGGGCACAATCGAGCATTTTTCGTAGAAATCCACAATGACCACATTTTGAGTCTGTCCGCTCCATTCGTTCTCGACCCAGTTCACAACTCTGCAACTAATGCGCTTGGAAATACTCTCCAGAGATGTATTCACATTGTTTGCAAGAATTTCTTCCTTGATGAGATTTCCGTCAGGAGTTAGAAGACCCTGAAGGACAAAGAATTTATCCTTATCTCGAGTTTCTATATTGTTTTTGAGCTTTTCATGTAAAAGGTTTACATCGGTAGCATTCGGCCAAGGAGATCGAATTTCGTTTTGAGACCAGAGCTTCCCCTTGTATGGTCCTATCATCTGCTTTCCGCAGTACAAAATGACGACTTGCGCACCAGCTTTCCAAAAATCTCCAACTTTGCTCTTGGGCTTGAGCTTGGTGAAATCAGCCACTTTATCCCCAAGAACTTTTAGCATAGGATCAATCAATTCCTTATCGTGACCATCCATCTTGAAAAGATGATTGATATCGAGAAGGACAATTTCTCGTTTGTTGGTATTAAGAAAATCATTAACTTCTCGGATCACATCATCCATATCCACACAGTAGACACCATGACAAGTGTAAAACTTTCCACTCTCTTCATGACGAACTATACGAAGATCTAAGTAACGAATTCCTCCGTCAAGCTGTTCTCGTATAGACTTGTCTTGAGTTTTACATAAACTTGAGAAAACTTTGGACAGAATATGATCATTGATAACGGATCCAAGAGATCCCAATAATCCTCTCCCACCACTATCGCTTCCCCCTTCTAGCTTTTCTTGAATTGACATTGTCAAATCAGAATCAGGAGATGCTCCTAGGGATCCCTCAAATTGGAATGTCCCACTATCATGAGTTCCGGGGAGGCCAACTCGACACAACATCTTATGCTGTATCGACTTGGCCATAGTACCCATCCAGGAGCTAGTCTGAATAACATCAAAGATTCGAATATCCATCCGAAATTTATCATCTCGTTCTTCGATGTCCGTGTAGGTAACAATTTCACTCCCAGGAATACTAGTTCCTGCCCACCAATCCGTGGTACTCACATGCAAACTGGCATAGGCAGCACTAGTCGTAGTCTTAGAATCCGTTTCCAAAGCAACAAATGAAAATTTCAAAGCACCATCCGACTGAAGGAAGAAACCCTTTTCGCCTTCAACGTATTGATAACTCTGACCGTCGCCCCAGATATCGTCTCCCAATGTGGGAAATGACATTCCAGCTGATATTGTTCCCTGAAGGACATCCAAACCAATATCATCCACCTGTGTGCGCTCTTCTACTTTCACCAAAATGTCATGACTTGAATGATTTTGAATTCGAACATATCCACCCTTGCCCATTTTGCAACTCGAATTTGAAAAAGGAATCTTGTGTCGGGAAAGATACCTTGGGTTAAAATCAAGTACTCTCACACTCGTGACTGGAAATGCTGGAAAAACGGTACCGAAACGAAACTCCATGTCTGACTACAAGGAACACTCGTTTACTTGAGAGGATGATGATAGTACCCATTAATCAATTTCACTAATTACTAGTTAACTTAAGTCCCTCCTATCCCGCAAAGTAAGGCGTTGCTTCTTCCAAATCATAAATCTCCTTCTCAACTGGAATAAAGATAATGCTGCATTGTTGAAACACGCTAAGTATTAAAATTTACCAATAATTCCAATATTTATAGGCTCCCAGTTTTAGCGAAATGTCGTCAATATGGAGCCGTGATGAAGTTGTAAATATCCAATGTGTTCAAAAACTGAACGTGACTTAAAACAATAATATATGAGGTATTTCTCTTAACATAATGGCCATGTGGACCATTTTGATTCAAAAAATTCTTTTCAAATAGATTTTAAGATTTTTGCAAAGCATCATTGTCGACTAATTGTGTTTTGTCTTCCTGCCCGTAGATTGACTTTGAGTCGATATAAGGCTCCTCAACCTTTGGAAGCCTCTATTCAAAGTCAGTTATCTCGATAATTATTAAATTATAGATAAAAGTTCATTACGATGTATTTCATCATGACTTCTGACTGAAGATAATCAAGGATACTATATTGATTGTTTATGGAGACAAAGAATGGCACTAGTACGTTTCAGGTATAGTGTAAATCCAATCAGGTCACCTTCTAATGAGATTCTAATATCCACCTAATGCAACCCTTAATTGACAGCTTTATTTAGCTTTACTGGGTGGTTTATTAGTGCTTCAATGCGAAAATTTTAGACTCCTTTACAATGTTGCTACGTGCTATTTGTGCTTCCTTGTATTGCGACAGCCTGAAAATAATCCAAGTCGTTTTTGAACTTTTTAGCGGTGCTTAACGTGCTATCATTTCTTTAGCTTTTTACACTCGAATGCATCCATGAATTCTGATATTGGGCACATGCAAAAGGCTTCGATACGTGAGCTCACAGCGCTTCCAGAAACGATTATTTTTGATGCAAGAGTCAAATGAAAGTGTCTTTGTCGGATCATACACTACTTTTGAACCTAAAGGTAGTTGCATTATAAGTTTGCAGGAGCTCCTATGAAACAATAGATGATGAGGAATTAGAAAGTATCATTAAAAAACATAAGAAAAATAGTGATGATACTTTATTGAGAAAAATGTAAGCTTGTTTTCTTATTACGCAGAATCAACTTGTCGATTTACTGCAGCTGCCTCAAATCCAGGAGTATTGTTTAAGCTTTTCGGGTCCACAATCATTCCATCTAGCTGCTCATCCAGCATTTTTAGTAGAGAAATTAGAGTTGAGTTTCCACCAAGGTCTTCGATTTGACCTGTGATAGTTTCCTTGAGCTTACTACATTTTTCTCGGGTATAAAGAAGACTTCCAGCATCTCTCATAAGTGATTGTGCATATCGTTTCACATCGACATCATCAGTCCGTTGCTTCAAGATTGAAAGCAGTTTCGTGTCCTTCGGATCCTGTCGAACGCAATGAATGATTGGGAAGCTGAACTTCCCTTCCGTCAAGTCCTCACAAAAAGATTTCGACTTCATATACTCTTCATCGGCAAGATTTACTAGGTCATCTCGAATTTGAAAATACATAGCCAAGTTGTTCAAAAGTGGGGTGAAGTTTACTGTTTGGCATTTTGTCGCAAAGGCTTGCATGAGCCCGACAGCCAACCTAAACAATCCTCCAGTTTTATCAGAGACCATATCACAGTACTGCTCTTCAGTTGGGCACTGTATTGCGTCACGCCACTGTATGTCATGACCCTGACCACGGTGGAGGTTCAAGAGTTCTAAAACAAATACATTCACTGCCTTCGAATTTTGCAACGACTGACATTTTTCAAGAGCGAGGAAATAAACATAGTTGGCAGTGTTTATCACACAAGGCACTCCGAAAATGGAATGGGCAACAGGAATGCCTCTTCGTAGCTTACTGTTGTCTTCTATGTCATCAATAAGCAGGGACGCGTTGTGTAAATCTGCAACGATGTCTTTTATTTGATCAAGAATTTCTATTGATTCCACTTGGAGCCATAATTGGAAACAATCAATCAACTTTCCGCGTACGTCCTTTCCGGGGATGGAGTTTATGTACCGAAATGCCTCTAACAACGAAGGATCCTGTTCATGATTACTTTCTTCACTCATTCTAGTTTATGGATTTAAAATTTTCATCAACGAAACACGAACTCTAAATTATTTTTATCCTGTCGTTTCGATGACATTCGAAACGAAAAAAGCTTCAAAAAAATGTTTCCATCACAAAGTATTTACGCAACTATCGAATCACACAAATATTCAAACTCAAAAGGCTTTAATCACTCTATGTTTTAATAGTCATGGCGCAGGATATCGGTAATGGAATATACACGAAAGAGTTGCACATACTTTTCATAGTGAACGCAAGAAATATTGTCCGCTCATGGTAGTAAGTTGATATGGAAGGATTATCAATTGAGAATTCAGGGAAACTAGCAATATATATTAATATGCATTCTTTTTTGCCTTTTGATACAACTGCATTAAGGACATTCACTTTAACGTATGCGGTTTGTAGCCAAATCTTTCCTTTGGGTTTAAGTTAATGAATTGGCATTCAATAATGCATTAGAACAAACGATGCCGTAACTGCTCGTACGTCTGCTACAGCATGGTTTCACCTGATAGAGTTATGTTGTTACTTCTTGAATTATTCACCCTTTTCCTCACCCCTACAAAGAAACTCTTGCGCTAGCCACGTCCATAGCTGCTGTTGGAGCCGCGTGTGCCAATTTGTTTTGTACTCTCAAACGGAGATGCATTAGGAGGAAGATCATTCGACATTACCGTTTCAAAACTGTTCTTATACTATTAAACGACAGGCTCGTCAATCTTAGAGTAGATTAACATCCCATGGAAATCTTTTGATCTAAAAACGGTAACTTCAAATAGAGCATATAAGGAAATACCAGTTATCAATTTTCCTGATTCGGAAATTCAATCATGTGAGCCCTAGTGCATATGAATCTGAAGAAGCTTTAAAATAAAACTATTGGAAAAATATCATACACTTCATGCAAGTATCCGCATAAATAATATTTTCAAAATACGTTCATGAATCTACCACTTTTGCTTTAGGAAGAGGATGGTAGGTTCTAGCTATACATACCTAAAGGAGGGCAAATGTAGTAGGTTTTGATTATGATGATCAAGTAATAATGAATTATCAATAGTGAGCGCAAGTACTACAGTTCATTTTCCTGATGGACAATCTGTTTTACTGGCTATTCATCAACGGATTCATAAATGATATAACAAATCATTCATGGTGATAAGTATTCCAGGTAAGTGTATTTGGAGTCCAAATTGATTCAAGATGTCATGGGTATGGGAGGATTCAACGAATAATAATAAGAAAAAGGTTGAACAACTCAAAAAGGCTTTAGAACTTAGGTTATGTGCTCCACTTCAAGTACAGGTTACCTGAATTTTAGACACTCAACCAATTTTGTTTACGTCAAATTCCATGGAATCCAACAGCATTCACTTATAAAGTAGATAACAAGTTTTATCATCAACTTGCTTATAATAAGCAAGGTAACACAATTTTAAGCACTGAGCCTTATACATTTTCTGCTATTGTTGTAGGACCATCAAAACAAGTCACACCATACTCGTCTTTTTTATCCATCAGATGCCTCTGATTAAAGATTAAATGAGAAACCTGCATATCCTTGATTTTATGGTGACAATGTTCAAAACGCTACTTTTGCATAGGGGTACCTATAGACATAATTGTATAGCTTGCTAAGTTTCGATACGAAACGTTATATCCATTATTTTCATTTTGCACAGTTATTTGTCATGCACCACAATAAACCACAGAATTAGTTAAATCTACTAGTCATTCCCCTTGCAACGTCATCTTAAAATTCGATTCCAAACATTAAGGAGTAAGCGGCTTAATGAACTGATTGCTAAGGACACAAACTTTTCGGATGAAAAGTCAATTGAATGATATCCTTGTGCTTAGACTTTCTTCGGTAAGTCTTAAAAGCACTTTATACCACAGGCATAAAGGCTTCCCATAAATTATCTTATGTCATTTAGATTTCATTTGACAATACGGAATGCTATCAGCTCATCGGCGTGATAGCTGACAAGCTTGATAACATAGAAATAGCTATAGGGAATCTGAAATTCAGCTTGAAAAGTAAGGCAACTTTCATATAATCAGAATACTTTACTTCTCTATGGCTTGATTCAGGGGAGCATATTCATAGTGGTAACTAGAAAATTGCCTAGAACACTTGACATGACACAGATCTATGGATGGTTGATAGGTCATCACATTACTAAAATTTAACCAAATATAAGGATGCCATTCTTATCTGAACGAGAAACTGTCGTCAAATCTTTGGAGAATATCTAAGTATTGAAGAAAGCATGCATTTCAGAAGTTTACGTTGGTGAAAATGTGGAATTCCCTGGCGAATCATGGGAGAATTAAGGATTGGGACTAGCCCTTTCAACAAAGACATATATTTAGAATGTTATTGCCAAGTTCTTTGAAAGACTTTTTGGAAAAGTGTTCAAACCGATGAAACACTTAAGAGTGAGGTAAACGACCTAGAAATTCTTACCTTTCTACACAAAGGGGGCGAAAGGTAGGATGACTGTCCGTATGGATGCTGATCATGCACATGGCTTGGCGACAAGGAAGATCTAACACTGGCCTTCATGTTATGCTGAATGACCTACCAGTTCACCGGTTGGATGCGACTTACAGCATCAGAAAATTTTGAGACTGCAAGTTAAGTCATAGCAGCGAAGATACTACGCTTTACTTATGTAATAGTGAAGCATGACATCTTAACAAAACCCCGAAGTAGCAGGACTTCCCATTATCTTGTCAAAAAGATATAATTTGTGTGCTGTAAGGCAATAAGAAATGAGGATTTAAGAATCTCAGGTTGAAGGGATATTAAGAATAAAACACACAATGATTATACATATGAAAAGGAAAGGCTCAAGTTACTAAGTGAAAAGTAGCCTAAAGAACTATACACGATTCGCTCAGATCTCATCTGGTGTACGGTCAGATGTTAGGGAGTCGCAAGTGATAACAATATATATGATTTTACTGTGAAACTTATTCATGCACAGAAAAATCGAAAGAAATTTCAGGAGAGAGTTTATGGGATAAAATCTGCAAGATACGCTTCGATCTTATCTTTTATACATCCTACAGCATGTATGAAAAGAAAATCTGCAGCAACATCACAATACTTTTTTTAAAAATGTGTTGTGTAGCTGAATTTATTTGATTTACATGGCCCGATTCTTTATTCCCAGATGGATTGTATGAAATCGAGCAAACTTATTCAGAAATTTAAATCAAACATGCTTTCTATTCATTATTCCCAAGTTTTTCAAGCCTAGGCTCTGATCGATGGAAAGTTATGTATCAAGGAGAACTAGAAGGGGAAGTAAGCCACTAATCCCTCGTGAAGGCAAGGGTTGGGCTGTAGCTGTAGTTGGTACTTCCAAATCACATCCTTTAACGTTTTGAGATGTCTGTGTGTCTGTCAGAAGTGAATTTAACGTATTGTTTTCGAACATTCGGGGCGTTCAACGGTTTAAGACCACTGGAAATCTATAACGGGCGATGAAATTCATCGCGTAGTATTATAAGTCAACGGAACGTTCATTGAGACTATGGTGTTGGAATTAATCACACATGAAAAGGAAAACGCCATGATTCATTATCATGGAGTTCACACATACAACATCAATTGCAAAAGCAGAAACACCAATTTGTTCCCAGTTTCGACGTCAACTTGACTTGCACAAAGTGTTAAGGGATAGTATTTCAAACCAACACATGTCAAGCTCGTTGAGTTCCTGGAAAGCCCTGTTCAAGGCGTGTTCAGATAATGATTCCGATAGAGTACAATATTACCTGGACGAGGGTGTTGATCCAAATTACCAGCATCCTGAGTATCGGACAAGCCCGTTTCTAGAAGCTGTTCGCTGTGGGAATGTTCGTTGTGTCAACGCTTTGCTATCTTCTGGTGCATCTTTGACGGGAGTGGAATGCCGTTCGGGTATGAATCCGCTGGAACTGGCACTTTATGAAAGGCAGCATGCCGTGGTGGACATCCTTTTGTCAAAGTTATCATCAAGGGATAAAGCAGCAATATGGACAATACTAGTAAGCGGACGTTTGCCAAGGGAGGTGCTGAGAAAATTAGCGTCTACAGGTCATATCGTACTCATTGACGACGATGACATGACAAGTGATGTTGGATTGATACAAGATTTACAATTTGCAACCGATAACCGGAAAATAAAATGGGCAAACATGGTCAGTCGAGAGCTGGTCAATGTGACTCATTGGATTGTGACAGAAAGAGAAGATTCGAGGAATTTCCGTATGTTAGACTTTATGATGGAGTACTATCCCCTCATGCCAAACCTAAAACGGATATTGGTCTTAACTGGACGCGACTCTTGCTCAATTGAACTTTCATGGTTACTTAGGAATAACCAGAAGGTAATGGGTCTTAAAATCCCAACGTGGTGGAATCGAATAATGGATCGTTGCAGCTGGTTGAAATGGGAGCAAATGATATGGTGCCTGCTGACTGCAAACGAGGATGTGAAACATACTTTATACGGTTACGATCACCAAATCATCGAGACATCGTCAAACCTAGCGAGTCAAATCAATGAAGACTCACTGAACAATAAATTTCGAAAACTTATTACTGCAGATCAGTTATGTGCCCCACGTCCCCTTCCATCGCAAGTGCAAAAACCTAAACTGTTTTTCGCGTGCATTCCAAGTTCATGTGGATAGGTGAAATAACTCGAAATTCTTTTTACATGTAAAAAATGTTATTTGATTTAGTGAAAGCGAAGATTGTCATTATATGGAAAATAGTCACCGGGAAAGGAATAGTTTGATTTCTAAAAATTGAACAGCACAATGAAATTAGGAACCCTGGTAAGCTCATCTGAAGCTATAGCAATGCTTTTGGAAAGAATCTCGTTTTTCTTATTGCCCGATGTTTGGAAGCCCCTTAATTCTATTTCTTCATATTTCACATTTGAAGGAGGCTATTCTATGGAAAAAATCTTATTGTTCACATAAAAAAGATTAGTAATTAGTTATTATTTGTATAAACTAAAATTGAATCAGCTTTGGATTGAGCTCTTGTTAAAGCACATACTACTTGATTTTGAATACGTAGTTTTGGATCTGGTGTTTGCTGAAATATGGTAAACTTTGTTCCTCAGAGGCATCTTCATATTGAGTCTTTGTTAAATCAAAGCAATCGTGATCTTGTTTTAAACCAATAGAACATCAAAAGATGAAAAATTCTTGTTTGATACGTTTTCACACATGTCATGGAGTTTTCAAGCTCACTTGGTGATTTAACCTTACATTAGGAATGTTTGTTAGATCATCTTGTAATTGGGCCAAGTTTTGGGCCAAGCTTTATTAGAGACGCTTGTTTTTTCCACTAAAACTTGAGCAGAAGATTTCAAATACTTGACATCATTTGATTCTAAAGGATCTTAACAGGATGTATTTCTGTCCCTTAGCCTGAGGTAACGTAGTCCCTGAGAGTCCAGACGAAGTTCCTTGTTACTGGATAAATCCATAAAAGCGTCAGGAAATATAGGTCCAGTTTTTATTTATTCAATTTGTAATGTCTTTGAAGTCACTCCAAAGAGAGCTTACGCTCAAGTAACAACGCTCTATTTTCGCCAGAATGGTACATATCTTTTGCATTTACCTTTTATGTCCTGCCATCTCAAGAGTGATTTGCCAGATATCCTAATGAGAAATGGACTATTGATTCAGCTAAATTCATAGCCTTTTTTAGTGTGTGCCAGATTACATCATATGGTCAAAAAGATAATTTTAAAGAATGAGTTATTTCATTCCAAGCAAACCTAATTCTCTCTCTTACTATAACACACATTTCCTTATTTTTCTTAATACGCATGACTCATTGACTTCCGGCACTCAGAATGAAGCTTTCATGACAACATAATTGAACGCCTCAATGCTTACAGGTTTCGCTAGGATATCACTCTATTTTTTCACTCTTCCTTTAAGAATAACATTGTATCGTAGCTTCTACAGCTTCGCATTCACCATAGTTTGAATAAAACAATTCATCCTAAATAATAGGCTGATCTAAGGGAATGCTATAGTAACGAAAAGTTAGTCAAACAAGACTCCACACTTGTATGATTACTAAAACAAGAGTAGTTTTTCATTATTTTCTAAAAATAGAACATAATGTTTCTACTTTCAATCTTCGCAGAGCATTGTGAACATATATTTGAATGCTATTCCATAAATCCTCCTAATGTGCTTCTATATTGCTGTGAAAAATAGCAGCATACACCATTATTTGACTACTTGTAGGGCCGCAAACTATGTTCTTCTAAGGTAGACGCCAGTACTCACTGGACTCTTGCGGAAATCTTTGCCGTGCTTGTCAGGTGAGTATTTTGTAGACCTTGTGCCTCTGTGTGTTATATCATGAGTATGGATCAATTACAGAATGCTGAAATAAGGAGACCCTCTGCTTCAATCCATTTGTTTTAGGGCAATCTCTCATTCTAGAGTAATGTATCGTCTCTTAATGCAAATTTCCATCCAATCACGCTCTGAAGCTCAAAAGTTGCATTCTTATTCATATGATTCTCCTTCTGTGTAACTTTCCCAGAAGGCTTTCAAATTGCTGAGTATTTCACGTGACATGCCCCGAAACACTTCTTAAGCATAGGGTGTCTATGCCTAAGAGGTGTACGGAAGAATTTGAACCATGTTCGGCTTCCTCTGTTTTACAATACATTGTTAGGTAATCTTATCAGGAAGGTCTTTAAGAGGACAAACTCTAGAATCTATTCTTTGGCCAGATTGACCACTAGTGTCTGCAATACAGAAAACGTGTAGGTACAATCAACAATAGTTAATGAAACTTAAATGTAAACTAAGCCTTTTGTATTCAGCTGTTTCCATCAGATATTCATCATTTTCACCGTGAAGGGGATAGTCATAATTTCCCAGAATTAATTTTAGTTGATGGTATCTTACAAGGGCTCTGACTTTGTTCAGCCATTTGCTCTCATCCTGCGGGTAATGGTATGAACTTTGAAGTAGATTACTTTGAGTGCAAATTTGCCACTGCCATATCTTCAAAGAAATGCGCCGTAGCTTCCCGGTAATAATTTCCTCTTCGATGTTTCGAGTGAAGACTTTCACATTGGACTGACATTGCTCTGTGTACGGATCAAACCCCCTAACCGATTTTCCTTTTGACTTCCGAATTGACTTTTGCACAGGGTGCCTTTTTCTGCAAGTTTACTATCGGCTCACTTCAATTATATTACCAAGGCAGCATTAAGGTCACATTAATAGTTATAAATATTCAGAAATCGAACCACTGCGCTGATATCCTATTTCTTTATGATATAAATGCTACAACGAGTGCGTCATCTAGAAATACTTCTCCCTCTTCGAAGAATGAGATTAATCAGATTTCAATGAAGAGCACAAATTCCTTGTTGTGGACGATATACTTCTAGGTGAAAGAGGCAGTTATATTTTTACTGTCGGGGTAAAGATGTGTAAAGGCATAGTATATCGATTGCAATTCGACCTTGATATGGCACATACAGAATTGCAATACATCCTTTGAGGTGGCAAAGGTAAAGACCCGAGGGTGGTGCGCTAGTCAAATCGTTTTGGTGTTTTACATTTTCTAGACCTCGCTTATAGTTTCTAAGTTGTATTTATTCTCAGTGACGCAATGTAGCTGAGTCTTGGGAAAAATCAAAAGCGCTAAATTGTGCAATGCTCATGACATGTTGATACTCATCATATGCTAATCTACATCCTGAGGCCTGTTGAGCAAAACGATTTAAGTTATGATCTCATAGCAAGGGTCCATTTGTGATTCCCTCTTTTTGACGCTTTTCTCAGCTCCTAAGCTAACTTTTGTAGTATTCTGATCAATTCTTTCGATTTTATTCCACCCATTGTGTTCTTGAGCAACAACCTGTTCCCCTGATCCTATGGTAGTCTTCATTTGCGGGTCAACATTTTTACACCTTTTGATTTATTTATGCTTCCTCATAATGCAAAGTTCTTGTATTTTCTGGATCTTTTGAAAATATTCATCTATATTTTTCCTTACAGATTTGAAATTCACTTTGAATCTGAGAAAGATCTATGCGGATGAAGACTTGGCAATGATGATGAAGCCATGTGAATGCCTTTCTGACACTGTGTACTGTAAATGCATGATGAATACAATGTTTCCAGTTTCAATAGGACGCTATTCCTCTTGGGTTATTCGGCATATGCATTTGGCATTCCCCTTGAAACTGTCTCAAAATTCCTAAGGTATCATTGTATGTGCTGAAGTCACCTTCTTAAGAAATGTTTTGATTGCTTCCAGCAAGGCAATCGTAAAGCCCTGATGAGGAGTAAGCTGCAATCTTCTGTGGCTATCATGGGTGTCTGTCGGATATGAAATGAAGTAAATCCTTGATGTGACTTCTGAACTATCTGATCACAGAAATGATAGCAATTTGAATTCCACTAAAAAAGAAACATTTCCTGCCAATCTTCCCAGGTGATCTATGATCTTCCTGTATGTTGAGTTATGCATTCCACTTCTTTTACTGTACAAACTTTATTCTTGCTGCTTTCCAACAAGAGAGCCACTTAATTTCTGCTGTGACTATATGTTTCCCTCACACGAATGCATTTCCAAATATTTCAAAATTGTTGATTTCTATTGGAATTATTTATTTCACGATCCAGAAGCATGTCCGCAATGATGATATGTATCATTACTGTAATATCTTTAAATAACTATTCATACCTGCAATGCTTTTACATAAAATCGAGATTATATATGCATCTTGATGCCTTGTTACTTTAGTCAGACTTGCATCCTATTGGTGAGTCCAAAAGTAGCATGCCCTCTTCTAACGTATCCAATTGACAATTCAACTTTCTCATAATTGTTTGAATTGAGTCTTTATGTTGTGATACTTTCCTCAAATGAATTCCTCTATGTGATTCCATTCATTTTGTTCTTGTGTTAGCCGATTGCGCCGAATCCAGTGTTCTCGCTGTTCCTTCTCGTCATTGCAACATCCTGAATTTCTTGATTTCTTTTGTTTTTATGTGTCTCTCTTTGAATGCAATTACATGAATTCCTTGAGCTTTTCAGGCAGGAAGATCAAACACTTAAGAAGGCCTTCAGCTTTCTTTGAATCTCGCTTGTTGTTGATTGGGTTGTCCTACGTCACAGTTCCGAATACGGTGTCCAATATAGTTGACTTTGATAAACTTTGCAAATAAAGGTGTAAGTCCTTCTGATGCTTCGTAAATAGCCAGGCTTCATATTTTCCTTTAAAATCTCTGCCAATATCTAGGCATTCTTATCTTTGACCCTTTATTACTGTCTCTTTGTTTTCTTATGCCACTGTTTTTGATTAAAGGCGAAATATAGGTCATTTATGTTTCTTGATTGGATTTTTCATTTGGTTTGTAAATACTTTGGTAGCTTATCCCTTTGGCATGACCGACTGGTAATAGACGGGAATAACAAACCCCAATGTCTTCTGTTGGTGTTCATTTTCATTCTACCTGTGCTTAAACACTCAAACTTTATTTGTTTTAGAAATTTTAGCCACATTTTTTCAATAGATTATCATTACTGGGTCCTAAAATCCGGTGAAGACTAGTCATTTCCTTTCAACTCAATCTTTTGTAGCTGGCAAGCCTAACGCTGGCACTGAATTGACGCTACGCATCGCAGACATGGCACAGACTATGGAAAGCCCTCCAAGATAAATGATTGTTCCAGGGACAATTTGATTCCTTCAATGTTTCTGTTAATCATTTACTCAATATAGTCTCCCATATTCAATTTCAATTTTTAGATGTAAAATAATCTAAAGCCATATCCAAATAATTGTGAATCTTTCCTCTGGTTGCTTGTACTCCTCCACGTTTATCATCTCCATACTTCATATCCAACCATTTGTGAAACTTGTGATTCACGTTTGCATCTTCGTGGCTTATTTCAAGTCGTCAACATGCCATGTCATAGTATGTCTCTTACCTCCAATAATCGTGTTTGCAACATAAGGATCATAAGGATTCACTTTAAATCCAATTTCTTCGAGATCTTTTCGCAATTTCTTTTAAAGCATTAATGATGCTTGTAACATTCCATAAAGAGCTTTTAAAACCTGCACATAAATCACTTTTTCATTGCCGTCTTCACTTAAATAATTCTCGTAAACTTCTGGTTCAATTTTCACTAACCTTTCTGCCAATGGTCCTTTAATCTTCATCATAACTCTCTCTTCTTTTTTCATTCTCCGTCTGCACAAAGGCATTAGGTATATCTACCGTCATGATGTCTCTGTTTTCATCTCCTTCAATTGCTGCTGTTATCATTGGATTCCTTCAGCTTCCGCTATTTTTAAACCAATTCAATAACGTTTTGAGTAATTGGAACCTGGGTAATAGTTCATCTCTTGATTGTTTAACCTGTGTTTTAAGTCCAATAAATGATGCACTCCTTGAAAGTTATCGACATAGCGTAAATTGATGCAATCAAGTGCTCTTGGATATTGCGAATTCTTAAAGATAGGTTCACTCTATGCTTGAACATATGTACCAAATGGTACAGTATAAGGTTTGTTGTAATCAAGCGTATGTTGATACATTATTGTTCTCGGGCTATAAAAATTAGAAATTCCTTCTTTAGGGGGGGGGGGGGGGATTGAGCTTTTTGTGCACTCCATAGCCCATAGCTAAAATCTTGATCCTAATTTTCGGAATTCTCTAAATGGTAATCGGTGATATGGGACTCTAAATCTTTCCTTGATGACTCTAATGTTTTGCTCAACTTCCGGCATATGCTCCTGAGGGTTTGCATAATTCATTCTGATGCCATAGATTTTTTTCCATTTCTTTCATGATTGATTCAAACTCATTATCACAGAGAATTATTGTTATCTTGAATCCTGCACGATTATTAATCTGAAATACAGTGTCTAGAGCACTCCTGTAGTCTTTCACACGCTGCCTTGGTATAACCTTTGTTATCTTGTACATTATCTTTCTTGAAATAGTGGTTATAAAAGACAACCCATTGATATGGAAGGTTACGTCGCACCGATTTTCCTTTTAACATACCAATGTCCTCACCCAAGATCATTTTGGCAGCTTTAATGTCATCCACAGTAATTGGTAGGTTTTTAATTGTGATTGTTGTGACATTTTGTTTAAAATCATTCAATGGTGGTGTACCCAATGCATGCTATATTTTTCTGGTAAGTGCTGCCCTTTCAATTTGATGATTTGTAAGCATCTTCATATTCTCTTGTACACTATCCATAGGTACATTTGTGGCGCATGCTTGTTGATTCTTGTTATAAGGGTGATTAAAATATTACAATCCGTTAGGAATTCTCACAAATTTTACGTCTTTATCCGTTAAATGAACAGTGAATGCATGCTCATTCTTGGCGTTGTAAGTAATCTGATGCTTATCTTCCATTTCCGCAAAGCTAAATATACTTGTTATAGCACCAGAATGAAACCAAACTTCTCCAAATCCATTTACAGGTGCTTTTTTATTTGTCTTCAATGTTCCGCCATTTGTTGCTAATTCTAGCTGTTTCTTAACTTCCCACACTCTTTCCACGTAATCTCTGTTACAAAATAAACTCACTGTTGACTGATTGTGAAGTAATATAATCACACTTGAAGTTGTACTTGTAGATTGAGATGCTGTTGAACTTGCTCCATTTGCACTTGGTGGTTGTCCTGTTGTTCCGTTGCTCTTCTTCGATTGTTGATTTTTCTAATCTTGTTTATTGCCCATTCACGTTTCGGTTTACTGTTCCATCTACAAGTTGGAGACTTGTGACCAGCTTTACCGCAGTAGTAATATTTTCCATCCTACTGAGACAAAGATAATTCTGGGCTTTCGACAATTTTGTTGTCATTTATACTTTCATTCTTCATTGCTGATGGTTTGATTATACTTGGATTGTCATATGTATTGTTGCTCAATACACTGTTAGCGTCTTAAGCAGTTCTAGGATATTGGTTATTCCCTAGCAAATATTGTGTCTGTAGTCCCGATAAAAGAGATCCTATGCTCAGACTCACAACGAGCACAACAATTCTATGGCATCAGGGAACACTGGTATGATAGCATTGTAGCGTAGAGGTAGCTTAGTTGGTGAACACTACTTTTTCAGCCTATCATCCGGAAAAAGATTCAAAAGTTTTAAGCGGCTCAATACCAAGCATGAAATAATTCATCGCTTGTCAAAAGATACCAACAGCCTGTATGACAATGATTCAAAAAGAGTACATGAATAACAATGACAACTTTAACATCAATAATGATCTTGATAATGACAATCAGGGGATGTAACCTCAGCAGCATATAGAGAAGATAAATCAACTGGCATGATATGTAAAGACAGAGCTGGTGACAAATGCATTGAAAGATAGATCTGAATCAAATGATTTGTCAGCAGATATGATGCAAGATGATATGGAAGATTCAACAAAGGTCAATAATGATACTCATGATACAGAAGCAAAGCAATAAGTCATGCATCAAGAGGTGATTGATCAAAATGCTCCAGATGAGGAGATGGGTCGGTAGTATGGACCACAAAGATTGAGTTACAACTTACAACTAAGGATTTTAGGAACATATGTGCATCTATCATCATACTCAATCATTATGTGATAACACAAGACAGTGCAAGGCAGGGCATAGCAGAACAGGACGAAGAATGAATTGAGCCATTTGTGCATGATTAAGACAATCGCACAGCAAGCAGGCTATTACAGGAGTGGGATCAAAACAACGCGCACTTTCGTATCTAATGTTCCTAAAACGCAACAAGTGGGGGTGAGATGAAAGGAAGCGCCAATAGCCGTCAACATTAGGGACTTTAGCGCAATGCTGAAGTAAAAATTAAGAAGGAAGCTGCTGTGAGGCAGATGATAGAAAAGATTCTCAATGATTTAATTGGTAGGGCTATTACCCTTGCAGCAAACTATCTATTCATCATGAAACATAAAATCCCAGAGTATATCCCTAAGGATGAAGAAATGAACCAAAATCTCTTGCAACGGGGTATGAATCTAATTGAGGTTAGGCAAAAATTTCAGTAGATGCACTAAACTGTATTCAATAATTCTAAGTGTGTACAATGGAGCTTAAACCTTATCAATAAGGAGTATTCACCAAATAGCTTCCCCTCAAAAGTCTTACATGTTGACCTAAACTCTCCGTTTGCTAGTACACATCACATCAAGCCTGAGGACAATTCTTGATTCAACAAGAATGCCACCATCACTGCTACTATTATACGTGCTTGACACTATTGAACGGTATTTTAGGTGAAATTTTCATTATCATTTTCTTAGGTTGAAACTCGGCTGTTAAATGCTGACAGCAAGTATTGTTTTTGGGGTATACGGGACTTTAGCTATCCTCTAAACTCAGCCAAAGTATGAAGGGGGTATATTTGACGTAAATTATCAATGTTTATGAAAAGGAGGTTTTTTCTCTTGACCTTCCTCAACTTGTTTTCGAGATAAAATCAAATAGATGGTGTCAGGGTGAGTCTCGAAGACATGATTGCTGTTTGGAGAGGAATATCTTTCAATAAAACATAATACCAATGGTTACAATTATGTTCGGCACAATTTTAGTGCGTACTCCCTATCGTACGTAGCCAAAGAACTGGGTAGGTATGTCTCACTTTGCTGTACTAGGTAGTCCACGTGGAATTAAACCTGTAGAAATCATTGAAGTTTAGAAAACGGATGATTATTAGTCAAAAGAATTTAAAGTTTTCTTTTTCTTCCTTGGGAAACGGGAAACGTTTATCATTACTCATGAGAATTATCCGTATTGCACTCATTACACTGCTTGCAGTAGAGGTCAAATCCTTGGCAACACCCATTTCTGGAAGCAAGGGTACAGGAGAAGGATGGTTGAAAGATCCATCTGCTCCTGTGAACTCGGCAGAATCACTGAAGAAGACACTGTCAAAGTCTTTAGAAGGAGCAACTTTCCAGAAGAGGCTATCGCTTCTAGGATCAACAGGAAGCATAGGAACTCAGACTTTAGAAATTGTCGATGCATGTCCGAATAACTTTGTTGTGGATGCTCTCTCGGCTGGAAATAATTCCAAACTAATGGCCGAACAAGTCTTAAAGTACAAGCCTAAGATAGCATCTATGAGTTCTGAGGCCGCTGCTAATGAACTTCGAGACCGCTTGAAAGCTGCAGGCTGTGAGAAAATGCCAAAAATCATGTTTGGGGATGATGGTATCCTCGCAGCAGCGACTATTGACACGGCTGATACTGTCGTGACTGGAATTGTTGGTGCGGCTGGACTCAAGCCAACTATAGAAGCCATCAAACTCAAAAAAGACATTGCTCTAGCAAATAAAGAAACACTTATTAGTGGTGGTCCAATAATTAATCCACTTGTCAAGAAATATGGGGTTAACATGCTACCAGCTGATTCAGAACACAGCGCTATTTTTCAATGCCTACAAGGTGTTCCAGAAGGCGGTCTTCGCCGAATTATCCTTACTGCATCAGGCGGAGCCTTTCGCGATATGAGTAAAGACGAGCTGTTTCGGATGTGCCAACAGGATCCTCGTGCAGTTCAAGCAAAGGCTACTACGCATCCTAATTGGGATATGGGAGCCAAAATAACTTTGGACAGCGCTACGATGATGAACAAGGGCCTTGAGGTAAGTTTTCCTGAAATTTCTATTTGTCAACGAAATTTCAAGCTAACGATAATTGCATCTTGTAGGTCATTGAAGCACACTACTTATTTGGAGCAAGCTACGATGACATAGATATTGTGATCCATCCCCAATCAATTGTTCACTCGATGATTGAAACTCAAGATACCTCTTGTTTGGCTCAACTTGGTTGGGCAGATATGAGACTTCCCCTTGTATATTCCGTATCATGGCCGCACCGATTAAAGATGCCATACAGACCGCTCGATTTGGCAGAGCTTGGAACCCTGACTTTCAAAAAGCCTGACCGGGATAAATATCCATGCATAGAACTCGCCTATGAAGCTGGTAAAGCGGGAGGTACAATGACTGCTGTTTTGAATGCTGCCAATGAGGCGGCAAATGAAAAATTTCGAGCGGATATGGGATTAGGGTTTTTGGATATACCAGTCCTCATAGAAAGCGCCATGGAGGCTCATAAAGCAGATTTGAAAGTTACCGACGTGACTCTCGATGATATCTTGCATTTTGATTCATGGGCAAGGGAGCATGTGGATGCCGCAATTCAGAAGCTCGAGTCCAAGGTGTTGCTAATCTAATCGATCTGAAGTGATGGTGATGTCAATGCGTTTCGCGAGGATTTTCCAAGGCTCTAGTTGTACATCGGATATGTGCACAACTTTATCAATATACTACAAAAATTATCAAATCAATTTGCTTTCAAAGCAAAGATAAAGATTTCTATCCCTCTCATTTCATCTGTTTTAAAATTGTGACCATAGTGTACTTTCAAACCATATTCTGGTCTCGCTATTTTCAAAGTTAGTAAAGGAAAATAATACAGGGATATTTCAGGTAAATCAGATATCGCTAGTTTTGTAATATTGGCGTAACCCCAATTTGGAACACAATGCTTGGATGGAAAACTCTAATTTGTATCGTGACTCCAGAGCATACATGTCTGTCAAATGGCACTGATATCTCTCAAAAATCTGTTTTTCATGATCATGCATCAAATAACTCAGAGATGTGTCATTTTTTTCTCTCGTGAGCACCAAACATGCTTATCAAATGTACATCAAACTGGTGAATTTATCATTTCTATGATTATGTCCTCGATTTCAGCACACTGCCACGTATCTCTGGCCTATCCTTCTGTGTCGGATTGGAACAGAAAGGTGTTGCTATTGGTCTACCATTAAACAAAATTGTTGGAAGAGTATAGATGTGTATATAAACGGTGTAAATATTATTGCAATTTCAGTATGGCGCAAATTAAGGTTATATTTTTTTACAATAATTGAAGTGGCAAGCATAATCTGGACTCGACTGCACTTATCGAATTCTTATTGATTACATATTTATTCATTGAAAGCAGACTCCAGGAGGGAAGCGTAAACAGGAATAAAATTTGAAATGGAAATATGGCTGGTTGTCGTTGTGGGTTGCTTCAAAGCATAGGCAAGATAATGTTCAGTCAATATAGCCTTTGCTGCGATTAATGCCGCTGCACAATTTGATCGTTATCAAGAAACAGACAAACGCCAGCTGCTTTCACTTCATCCGTCACTAAGCTAGATTGCCCAGAAGACAATACAACAAAATCAATTCCTTGTCTCTCTAGGAAGATCAAATCTGCTTTTGCTGGAGCCTCAGCAATAACTTCGTCTACAGATGTTATTGAACAAGCATTTTGAACCATATTTGTCTGATTTTCACCTATAACTCCAACAAGTAACTTAGACCCTAATGATTTTGCTTGGTTCCAAAAGTCAATGACCTTGTGATCAAAAATGTGTGGCGGACAAATAACAACATAAATCACTCGTGGAATCGACTCTCGGCGAAAAGACTCATAGGCTAAAGGACATGCTAAGAGTAAAAGCGCAGACCCCAAGTACCTGAAATAGGAACAAATAAAAAAAGACGTTCCCAAAAATTCAGCTCTTCTCAATAATTTCATCAACATCTCTGTCTATAAATGCTTTGAGATTGAATTCAATGCAGTCTAAAACATTTGAGAATCAAACTTACGCTGATTTCTGCCTGGGGACGAGTCCCGTTTTTCAATTGTGGAGAGTATACCATAACTCCAGTGGATGCTTTCTGGCATCGTAAATATCCCAAAGCAACCTCAGCCATTATGAGGCAAAGAAACGAAATGTATTGGCTAGTTTGGTATCGGCTTCCATGAATCGTTGACATAAGATAGATCCAACAAGATAAAACATAGGCCTTATCACAAAAATCATCAAAGAGTACAATATACTCTTGATGGTACTTCTTCATGCGTAATGAAAGCATCCTTTTTGCAGAATCCGTGGTGACAACTTCTGCATATACAAAGCGTTGAAAAAAAGACTTTTCAAAAGAAGAATCTGATAAGTAACCATGCACTTACCGAAATCACTACTTTCCGCAACTCCACTTTTAAAGAAAGTTGGGTAAATTTCGCCTGACTGATCGGTCCTTTTCTCAGCACTAACTCCGATTTCGCGACTCATCTTTGACCAGTATTTTCCCACTATTTCCTTGAACGAATCCGCTAAATGAACGACCAAGACTAAAATAGATGGTACAATTCGATAACCCCATGCGAGAAATAGGATCGTTGGTATGGCTAGGTATAATCGAGCGTAGGCAATGAATTCTACAGTAAGCCATCTTGGAACTTTTTTCTTCGTTCCACACAATGGTCGTAATGCTTCCTGCACAGCTGACTCAAACTCACCATGAAGGTGAAGGAATATTGCGCAGGTTGAAGAAATGTATAGATAACTCAAAACATCCAGAAGATCGATGATTGATTTCAGAAGAGTGTCGATATCTGACATTGATCTTGTTCGGATCGTATCGAAAAGAACTTGCTGTAGTGTGTTCTTTCAATTTAATTTGTGACTTCACACGAATTATTTGACTCCGAATTTATGCACTCCGAGTACACTTGTACAGTAAAAACCATACAAACAAAAAGTTCCGATATGTAATTCCAAACGGAAATGACCTCAAATAAAGCTTACCTTCAATGATCCCTTCTTCAGTCTCTCCTTGGCATGCCATACCATGTCAAGACAGGAAAATATATAATGGAGATAATGCTAAGTTTAAATGACTTTGAGAACATTAAGAATATTTACCAGGTTCGGAGTTTTGCTTTACGCTCATGCTTATCGCATTTATGCTTTCAAACTGAGTAACTCTCAAAAGGAACACTCAATTTCAGAAAGAGGTGTGTTATGTCATCTGAAACATGCCACACATAAGCAAAGCTTTGATGAAAAACCCAACATAGTCATACATACCGCAAAAAAATATCTTCAGTGTGGTTACAGCTTCTGATTTTGCTTTACATTGACTTTCCTTCTTAATGCAGGAGAATTAAAACTTGAATACCTCCCAGGAAAGGAAAATGTTGTCAAGGATGCTGTTGATATTAACAATCTTGCTATTGAAAGGTAAGAAGTATTAATGATTCTATCAGACCAGATTAAAGCCTCAGATGTTGTTTTACATTCACTTTCCTTCTTAAAGCATATTGAGTAAACTTGGATATCTCCCAGGAAAGGAAAATGATGCCAAGAGGCAAAATTGGCAGTGAGAGATGCATTTGCGTACTGGTATTGATAGTAAGTGATAAAAATACAATGTTGGACATGGTTTTAACTCTTAGTTTGCTTATACATTTGGATTAAATAAACAACATTTCATCAGCAAAATTTAGTGATCAGTGCTTGGTCGAACATTTTAGGTACGTTCAATATTTTTCAAGACTAGTGTAGCAATTTATCATGATGGACATAAATTGAATAATGTTGCAGGAATTGCCGATACTTTAACCATTTGAAAGCAAACATCAATATCCTCAGTATATGCTACGCATTAGTATACTAAGTGGACTTTTTACAAACACCTCTGCTTAGGCATCTTACTCACTTCTAAGTTATGAGGCAAGACAATCAGATTGCAACGGATTTTGTTTGCTTGAAGTATTTTTTTTGACTTGATTTTAAAAAATGGGATGTCATATTCTTACGGTTCTCAAATTATTTATCCATTAACCTTATTGCTTTAGGTTTTCCAATCATTTTTGTGTGGTGAACAAATTTGTGTTACATGTCGAATCTCATGGATGAGCCTGGCACATCGGATGAAACCGAGATTCCCGATTTGAAACTGGAGGTAATTCTAGATGGACAAAGCGATCGTGGTATCCCTGTTGTAAAGTTTTTGGATGATATTGATTCATTCAGCAAATCATTTACGCCTCCGTTACAAGCAGAGCTACTAATTGGAGCTTACTCAGATCTCTTCTCTAAGTTCAAGTCTTATGAAGCGTCATTGACACAAAAGCGTAAGTAAGAGTTTTTTCGATGAACTTTTTTATTCTATTATTCTCATGTGCAGCGTTAGGGTCTCATCTTCAAGGGAAAATACCAGAACTTGAAAAGTCTATATCACTAATTCATTACCTTAAATCACATGATGATTCTGAGCCACTTGTGACGCGATACTCTCTCGCCGACGCTATTTTTGCAAAAGCAGAATTAGATACGGCTGAGCCAAAGGTTAATCTATGGTTGGGCGCTAATGTCATGCTAGAGTATACCTACGATGAAGCTATTGCATTGTTAGACGATAAATTGAGCCTCGCAAAAAAGGAGTTGAATGAAGTGTCCTTAGATCTAGAGTTCACAAGAAACCAAATCATTACTTCTGAGGTTTGCATTTCTCGAGTTTACAATTGGGACGTTCGGCGTAAACGCATGCTGTTATAGCGTTCATAAAATACCTTCCTTTGAAGTCAATTTCATTTTTGATTATCTCTTAGGAACATTAAAGTCTCATTCATCTCATACATACACGGAATTTATTTTCACCATGCAACATTTCTTAGCTTTATGGTTAGAATAAGCATACTCGTGGGAAACAGGAGTTTAATAATTAATTTGATTGCCTTTGAGGAAAGTTAACATTTAGGACTTTTAAAGGTGTTAATTGCAAGATGATACTTTGATTGTCACGACAAATTTTACTTTTCATGGCAAAAGTAATGTTCCTGAACTTTCCGATTGCTTGCCCACAAGAATTTCTAAAACAATCGATAAGTGTAACATAAGTATTCACTTGTCTAGCTATAAGCGATGGAGCCTAATATAAATATGCATCCTATAAACCGCTTAATACTTTAAAAGTAATCATCTTCTTCTAGCTCTCGGATTTCCAGCCATGGCTTCCTCAATGGAACACTAGAAGTTCCGGTGAAAATTGATTTGAATTCCTCTACATCTTGAATGTCACGAAAAGTTGTATGAGTAGTTGTGGAATGTCGACAAGCGAGATCCATTTGCCCGTACTCATGCAACCTTTGGCCAAGCGTATTCAGCCCATTAATTGTCCCAATATCGAGCGGGTGATCTGCCTCACGAAGTGTTCGTGCCATTACCATGATATCGTACTTTTCGCAAGTTGCCTTTGCTTCGCAGTAAAGTTCGCAATCTGGATCTACATCTTCAGTCCATAGCTTGAAGAAAGTTGGGTCCATTGCGTAACGACAATACGGAAATGCTTTCATCTCATGAAGCGCTTGCTCCAGATTCTGCTTCTCCATCTCTTCCTTTGATGGAATTTCTCTTCCCCCGGTTAGGAATTGCATAAATAGCCATGCTTGTGCATCGATACCAAGGATTGGATAGTCTTCATGTTCGTGCCTAAAGAACATCATGCTAGGGTTTTCGATCAATATTCCTCGATATAATTCGGGATGGACCACAAGGCTACCACACCAACGACCCTCTCTAGGATGAGGTACATTGCCTATGCTTTTAGATACAGGATTAGGTAACATTTCCCAGTCATGGGGTACTGGAAAAGATTTTCGACTTTTATCACTATCGGATGCCCATCCGCATAACTTTGGGTCTAACAATCCATATTGCACACAGTATCCTGTACAAAGAATGATTGTATCGATATCTTTTAAAACGACTGCATTGCCTTCCATTACCTCATATGTGTCATATGCAACTTCTTTAGTTCTACCAAGAACTATTTGAGTACCATTGATTACTTTGATAGGCGAAAAACAATTCAGACACTTGACTCGATTCCCTGGCCATTTATTTGTCCAGGTGACAACATTGTCGTCAGATCTTGAGACGATGTAAACGAGCTTAACGCCAATTTTACAAGCCATTAGAGCAAGGTCTTCCGCGGAAAAGCTACCTCCAATTAATAGCACTTGCTTCCCTCGAACATCATCTTCAAAAGAATCGGCGTCACTCGAGTGCCAAATCTTACCGCGGAAGTCGTGTAAGATTCGAAGCAGAGACTGCGGAATGAAAGGCGTACCATTTTCTCCGGCAGCCCAAATGCATTTATCAAAAAATTGAGTTGATGTCGCTCCTGAGAGCATGTCGCGAACTGTGATGCTGAATTGTTTAGTATTTGGGTCATAATGAACTTTAGAAACTGATTGGTTAAATTGTACATATTTTTCGAAGAAAGTAGGACAATTTTTAACAACACGTGCTATCATATATCTCAGTAATGCATGACGTGGCATATGCACTGGAAGTTGTCGACCGAAATGCTCATCAAATGTGTGGTCAAAGAACTCAATTCCTTCTTTGGGGCCGTTCGTCCATAGCGCTTCATACTTCAGGTGTGAATTTAAAGTCAAAGAAAAATGAATGTAGAACATGAGAGACTGAACAAATATGCGTGAAAATTAAGGCATATAATTACCATTTGAGTGCCACATCTTTCAATTGGACATTCAAACTCAGTTTCCCTTTTTTCTTCTCGGAAGTCGGAAACAGTATTTCTATCAGATCTCCATACGCCTCCAGGGCCACTTGCCCTTTCGAAAACTGTCACTCTTGGAAGGTGATCAATCAGCTCTCCCTTGTCCAGAAGCTCCTTTCTTTTTGATTCAAGAGCATGACAGAAAAACATTCCTCCTGGACCGCAACCGATTACAGCGACGGAGTGTGGCATGTTGACTCGTTTCAGTTTTGTGTGGTAGAATGAAATACTTAAAATTCAGCGCTCGTCCAATGTCCAAGGCGGGGGGGGCGATGTTACATATGCATAATTGAGCCCGTTGGAATTCGCAATATTGCATACTAAAAAATATTTGAAAAAACACATTTTTCTAAATACTAGTGTAGCGATACACGCAATATCATCTTTGCTAGAAATTTTCTTAAATCAGATGAAATCGCAAAAATTCATAGTATAGTAGGAATTCGACGCTGCCAAACAATATCCGAAACATGTATTATCATATAAGGTTGCACTGTACTAAGTTACGCACAAATTTTTGTCCTTGAATATGAACTATTTTGAAAATTAAACCATGTATTTGGCTAGCTCTTGTAATTAATGTTGATTAGACATTGGAATGCTATTGGAATAACGAGTAAGGAATTCTCAAACTAAGACTATCACATCTCAATTGCTTTTCTTGATCTAAGTGGGTTCAAAGCTCTCCAACTTGCTTTAGACTAATAATCTAAGGGCAAAGCTCCTGCATTCTTAATTGCGCACCACTTACTTAGCTATATATAGTAACAACTATCGATACTTTAAAACAGAAAAAATTGCAGGTATACAAATAATAATGACAAAATAAAGTCGTGTTGTGCACGTTCATGCTTGCTAAAAAAGCTACGGTGTACTGACCGTGAATCGAACGCACCATCGAATTCAGATGCATGCTAAACCTTTTGATTCAATAACAGGGTGTCACCTGTCACTGACCCTGTAAGGGACTAATTGATAAGAAACCCTCAAAATTGTTGGTTGTCAATAAGAATATGCTGCCTACTGTTCCCAATGTAGTCATTGTGATATTTGTATGCTCAATGAGAGTTCAACCTAAGCATGCTGTCCCGTGTATTTCCTGTCATGAAAACTGAAGAGATGAAATTAAAAAATGATTTAATTACAGTTTTTTTCTTTCACATCGACAAAAATTGAATTGCACACAATTTTGGGGGAGTAAACTGAGGCCTTACCTTCGTCCGTTCTTTTCTCCTTGACCACGTAGTCTCTTTAGCTTGCGTGTTAGATTCAATGCTTCTCGACTTAGATTCACCAATTTTGAATCTTGATGGATTCCTATTTGTTACTTAGGAATCTGTAGTAGTTATTCCTACCGTATTGGTATGACGGTCCAAAAAGATACTATATGATCTTCATCATTTATAAGCAATATTAAGCCTCACTAAACTCATATAAGACTATATCTTCATTGAGTTTGTGGAAGGTA
>CAAAJI010000047.1:135266-166257 GCA_900642245.1 Fragilaria radians
GTGATCACATTCAGGTTTTCACCAATTGTACAATGAGTAAGTTTTCAGAACAAATCCTTCCAACTGTGTGTGAGAACCCCACCCCATTCCCTTTGTCACCAAGTTGAAGAAGTTGGAGACTGAAGGAGTGGATTCTGAGAAGGTGGAGTCCATCAGATTTGAGTTTCTCGTTGACCCTTCCAGCCCTGCTACCCGATTTTCCAAGGAGTTCTTCATCTTTAACGACGGAAGCCCAGAGGAGTATGTCAGGTGGTTGATGTAACCGTGATTTGGAGTTGTTCATGCGCTTGAAGGAGCCATCAGATAGGACTAAGATGCTACATACCATGTTAAAGGGACGGATCAGGAGTTGTTAGAACTAGTAATTAGAGCCCTAGGATTAGACTATATCTCTAGGCGCGCCATTAGGATGCAAAAGTACTACATGAGGAGATGTCTCTTCATGGGACCCAACACAACGGTCCAACATTTTCTAGAAAGGCTCATTGACTTTAACCACTACCTACTGTTTTTCCCTGAGGAATGTCCTACTCCTCTCACTCAAGATGAAATCATTGAGATTCTTGATCAGGCCAAACCTCCAAATTGGCACAAAGCAATTGTGTCAGCCAACATTGAAATTTTGAAATGGATTACAAATGGGCAATTTCGTATTTCATTCGTTTGGAGAATCTAGACAAGATTTACCGCACGAATGGACCAGCTCCGACCGTAGCAGCAGATAATAACACTTCCTTTACCATAGTGTAGGTACAAGTAATGCTAGGAAGAAACAAAAGACCAAAATGTGGTGTCACTATTGTGACAAAAATAACCACAACACGGCCGATTGCAGAGAAATTGCAAAGGCCAAACATGGGTCAAATGCTCTTCCGGGAAAAAAGGCCTTATCCTTTCTTTTTTAGGAGATCAACTCCCTTAAGAAACAATTAAAACCTGTTAAGGCTGAGAATCCCTAAAAGAGGAAGGCTGAGTCCCTCCTCTCAACTGAGATTAATTTAACTAATAGTAGTGATGAAATGGAGGCGTATTTTTATTTCCCCCTACTATCAGTAGACCTAGTATAAAACTAGTTGAAAATTCTCACCCAACTACTAAATTAGTGGTGACCCTCAATGTCAATCATGAGGAACATGTGCTTAGAGCACTGACTGATGCCGGTGCTAGTAGCAGCATAATTCTTGAGGCTTATTCTTCCAAGGATATTATCAGACAAAACAAAGAGAATAAAACCACTTGGAGTACAATGAATGGTCAGTTTACAACTGATAATACTGGATTAGTAGGCTTTGTGCTTCCCAAATTCAATCTCAAGAAACAAATTACTTGGGAGTTTCATGTTGATTACCAATCAATGCCATCAGACACATATGGAATGATCATTGGCCGAGATCTTCTCGGAAAATTAGATATATTATACTTAATTTTAATGATAAAACTGATTCACGGGACACGGATACAATCCCAATGAAAGACAGAGGTTCAAGGAATTGTCAAAAGGCCATTGCTGGGATTTACCTGACTGCAAATGAATCTCAGAGTCTTATGGATGAGTTTTCTTGTTCCACCAAGATCCTAGATGCAGAATACAAACCTGCAATTCTAGAAGAAGTCACCAAGGCTTGTGAAAGCCTCAATGAAGAGGAACAACACCAATTACTCCAAATACTCCAAAAATATGAACATCTATTTGATGGAAAAATATAAGAATTCAACATGGACCCTATCGGTCTACATTTGATAGACCCGGGATCTAAGCCAGTACATGCTTGGCCTTATACTGTTCCTAGATCAGTAGAGCAGCAGCTGCGCAAGGAAATTGCAAGATTAGTAGACATTGGAGTCCTTGAAGAAGATTATATTTCTCAATTGGCCTCTCCAACATTTGCAATTGCCAAGAAGAATGAAACTATAAGAGTTGCTTCTGATTTCAGAAAACTCAATTCATTCCTTCAACGTAACCCATTTTCATTACCAAAGATTGGAGACATGATCAGATCCATGGAAGGATTTACCTTTGCCACGGCTCTAGATTTGAACATGAGTTACTACCATATCAAATTGGATACAGATACCCAAAAGCTTTGTACAATCATATTTCCTTGGGAAAATATAAGTTCTAAACTTACCCATGAAATCAAAATTGCCTCTGACATTTTTCAAATTGTCATGTCAAAACTGACCCAAGATTTGGAATATGTCAAGGGCTATCTTGATGATTTGTTAATTCTAACAAATATCAATTTTGCAGACCACCTGACTAAGTTAGAGATGGTACTAGCAAGGCTCTCAACTGCTGATATGAGAGTCAATGCATCCAAATCAAAGTTCTTTGCTGAACAGATTGAGTATCTGGGTTACTGGATTACCGGAAAAGGTATCCAACCAGAGTTTAATTAGGTGGAAGTCATACTTAAGATTAAGGCTCCATAAAGCATGAAAGAACTACGCCGATTTATTGACATAGTCAACTAACATCGCGACATGTGGTTTTGCAGGAGTGAGTTGCTAGCTCCTTTGACTAGTCTCACATCTAGCAATTTTAAATTTGAAACTGGTAGCTTGTGCGGTCACTCATTGCATGTCCATTCTATACAATAATATGGACTATAATCAACATCCTGATTGATTTTTGCACTTCTCAAAATCCCTTGGTTGACCGTACAGAGTGGTCATGAGCTAGTAGCTTGTACGGATACTCATTGCATGTCCTTATAACATGGTTATGACCATATTTCGACCTCCAACCGAAAAATGCATTATTCTATGGGATAAGATAGATTATAATCAACATCCTGATCGATGAAATTGGCCTATAACTGTTGAATGAAGGCTCTATCCTTAGGCTTAAGAATGATAACCATAGATGCTGAATGTATTTTCTGCTTAAAATATAACTCTAAATTACTATTTGTTGAACTTGGTAGTCCACAACTGAGCCTGAGTAGTTAAAGGAAGTACAGCTTCAGGTGAACTTTAGTTGGGAGAAGACAACCACAGCCTGAGTATTTAAGAAGTACAGCTGTAGTTGACCTTAAAGGTTGGTAGAAGAAATGAGTTACCTGTGATGCCAGAAGTACAGTCACAATTGAACTTGATAGCTTAAAGTCTCAGTAGACACTTCCAATGAAAGAAAATCAAAAATGGAGGTGAATCAGGAGGCAGAAAGAGAGGAAGTGGGAGATCAAACACAGACAATTGTTAACTCTGGGTCTGGACCAGATTACCAAATTTATATACCGCTTGGATGGGCCCCGTGGGTGAGGGTAACGTATAGCGGTCAAACTCAAAAAGGATTATACTGAAGAGAGTGAAGTTTCAGTCCTTGTGACCTACCAGCACAGATGAGTACCCCTTTAGATTCCAATTCCAGTTGCTTTACTTGCTTTAGTTCTAGTGTCAGCTCACCGGAGTTTTGTCCGACTTTGCGCTTGGTCTATGTTATTGCTCAGACATAAGCCTCCACTTGTGCACTATCCAGCGATTATAGTCTGCCTTGCAACAACTTCACTCAAAACATAAATCCACAAACGGAAAACCTTAAGATGTGGCTTTTAAGGACTTGTACGTGTCCCAGGCTAAAAAATAACCGTTTGTTATCCCACCAGTGCCCACAAGGCCCAAGCTTGTGCTTTCATGAGGGATTTGAGGTTTACTCCTCCACTCTGCAACTACTCTCGTAGCCCTTCAACTTGGGATTTCTACAGTTTTCTTCTGCTTCTCAGCTGGGAGCGTCAAAGAGGAACGTGCGTTCAAAATTCTTGGTTTATGCTCAGAGAGGGAGAGCCAAATTTTTAGGAGTTTCTTGCTTCTCCCGTAACGCAATTTTTCAGGTAAGTTTTAGGAGTTTCTTGCTTCTCCCGCAGTGATGCATTTGGTTAAAAGCCAATTAAGCCTGGCGTGGGTCATATGAAATCTTTCCCGGCTTACTATTTTTCTGTAGCTATGTCGCTACAATTTTTTAGATTTTTCTTGTCTTGTTTTATAGAGTTGTCTGTTAGTTGATTGTTAGGACCTTTTTAGCAAAACAAACAAGCACAAGTGTTTTACCTTTGTAGTTACCTTTGTAGCTGAGGGAGTCTGGGTCATGATAAACTGGAAAGAAAAAATGGTTCTACGTTAAAATTAAGCTATAAAATATTATTTTGTGCAAATTGTGAGACTAATAAATTACTTTTCTAGAGCAAACCAATCTTTTCTTCGCGATCTTTCTATGGCTTGAATTACCGTTCCAAGACATCTTTCCAACCTGTAAGATGTGCCAAAGATATTCTAATATATACCTTTAGTTCTCAAACATGGCAAAGATTTAATATCCAGTCAAAAGAAAAATGGCAATGAGAGATAAATCTAACGGAGAACTAGATGTAAAACATCAGTTAATAAAATTATTGATCAAAATCAGGACTTGAACCCAAGGTGACTTTCATCAAGAAAATTACTTATCCAGTTCACTTACTACGGTTAAAGTTAAAGTGTTTAAATATTCATAATATCTTACTATACACCTAGAACGTGTTCTGAGCATGTGAATATTAAGTGATTGTGACACATTTCTGGGAACGATTATAGAATGAAGGGAATAGTTTTTAGCCCAGATTGAGGCCACTGGGATGAAACCAGGTCATCATTATAATCCGTCGATATAATAATCATATTTAAGAAGGAAAGAGAATTACATCATAGTTACACAATAATTTGCATTTTTAGGGAATATACTTTTTTCTTATAAGGTTGGTTAGAATCAACATAGTTGAATCATGAAATCATAATGAAGATTAAACAATCTCCGTTACCTGAAAGTCGGTACCGATACGTATATCAAGAAAATCCTTAAATGCAATTTCTACTTTCAATTTCTTGATACATTTTTGTGTTTTGCAATCATTAAAATAATGTACCTGAAGTAATCAAACATTACAAGTTTGAAAAAATATCTTTGGTCTCGTCAAAATTAATTTTCCTTATCTAGACAAGTTACTTAACATCTTTCTCACATCGTTGATCAATGTATTACTACATATTCTGTTACTGACATGATACATGAAGCAATATCCAATTAGGCTTCAAGTATTTCAAAGCCTTGAACTGCTTGCCTATATATTTTAAGGTTTTAAGATTAATGTTACCAAGCATGCTTGGTTCAAAACGTCTGCGGCACTGAAATTGAAGGCACGAATTCCTTTTTGTTACCCTCTTTTTTGCATTTACAAGGCCTAAGGAAAACTTTCCTGCCACTTCCTTTCATTGTTCCAGAGAAGGAGGAGACAAGTGGAAGTATTCTTGTTTCTCCGGCCTGTCCAATCTATACTTCATTTTTGGGTTTCTCTCCATATTAATTCTCAATTTTATACATAAGTTTATCAGATAAGTTTAATCAGAAGAATACATCGGATCTCACCTGCGGTGAATTTCGAAAAGGACAAGCATCCAAATACTTATAAAAATTGTAAACACGGCCAGGATATACCCTTTCTGACAAGAGAAAGGAATTTAGGTGATTGACATTTGGAATGTGGATCAAGTAGAAAATGAAATACGTCATGCTGAGTTAAGTTTCCTTTGTTTTTTCTCCTTTGAACGTTAAAAGTTTACTACGTTGCTTAGGTAGTGGATTTCCACGATAGAGCAGTATGATGTTCCACGTGAAATTGCACATTATAAGTACACACCAGTAACTAAATACTGTACTCGAAGGGTTCCAAAAAAATCTGTGTGGTGGCAAATCAAGTTTGAATCATAATCAGTTTCACCTTAATAGTTTAAGGTCATGGTACGTATTTCTCATTCTTACTTGCCGTGGATTGCAAAACAATGAACTTGATGATGACAACTTAGATCTCGCGCTTGGACTGAATCCAATGGGATGAAAAAGATCACGGATATATTCCTTCACTTTGAGCTGAGAGTTCCGGGACGCAGTGCATCAGCTTTGCATGACGTAGAATTTACTTTTCCTTTCTCATAACTATGTTGTTGCTTTTGACCACTTAGATCCGATCGTGGATCTGAATTTTCATAATTTACTAGCTTGGAAAAATAGGCAAAACGAGGAAGCGTTATGATGGCATTTCCTGTCATTTGAGTTGGTTATTTGATAGTTCTTCTCTGTTTCCGATTCTACCTCATGATGTGAAGTATGATCTTTATGCAATATCACATCGGCATCGTAGATGAATCTACATCCGATAAATAGTAGTCTAATAGAAAATAGGTGGAATGGGGACGAAAGGATGATATCCGACAAAAAAGATTTGTTCGAATATTTCTTCGAGAAAAAAACAGATAATGAACCCCATAATTTACAGAATAAAGTGGCCCTAGGCCGCTGAAAATATGGAAATGTCGAATGCAGTAACTGCTAAATCTATGACATCCTTAATGTCGAATATATCACCACCATTAAGGAATCTTAGAGAGAATAAATGGCTGAGTACTTCTACAATTTCTAAGCGTTGCTTGCAAAAGATGATCTGGCCTTAACATGATTTGTCTCCAACCCTTTCCTAATTTGATTGGATGAAAAAAAGAGAAATCTTGCTGAATCCATTAAACTTTCTCGTTCTGTGTATTTTTGATTTGATTAGCTTATTGTACACCATTAAACTAGCTGCTAGATTTCCAGTAATCTTCTTGAGTTTTACCTTATTGTTGACTTTATGTTGTTTTCCCCATACTGACCAATTATTCAATTTATTTTTTGATGGCAAAATTCGTCTCAGACTATTGACTGAAGATTTACGGACCATACAAATGGGCTGGCATCTTGATTAGAACCTGACTTTGGTATTGAATGTCTTATTTTGATGCCCTTTAAAAGTTAAATGATCAATCCATCATTGCTGCGTCAATATCGGTTCGAGACCCCTGCAAAAGCTTTAATTTTTTCTTGATTTATGCCTTTCAATAATTTCAACTACGTTGGCTAGTTATATACATTAGCAATGTAGGCTAATCGATATTGCTTTAGGCATGCCCTCTAAAAATTCTCAAGCACTTAATTCTCCTTTGCTATATATGGCCAGGACTTTTTAATTTGTAGAGTGAAGACTTCGAATTACACTAGCATATACCATTTTCAAATCAGGCAAACTATTGAACCCCACAATAGAATGATCATATCTTATCCACGTAACCACTTGACATTGAGCAAATGCATGCATATACCTTTTGTATTAATTTGTTGACCATGCCGTGTTTACTATAGGTGACATTTATAGCAAGTGTAATCATATATCTTTGTAGCAAATCCATTACATCAATTTCGGAAAGCTTAACAAGCGATTCATTGAAATAATATTAATTCCATAGCCTAGCACAATAGTACATCTCTATTTAGATCCTCAAGCGATTCAGCCTTTTCCTTTCCTGTATGGGAAGAGAGTTCCATTTAACCTGCAATGCTACAATACGATCTTGCGTCCCAGGATGTGTACTTTCCCACGAAGTTTTCCCTGATCCTCCACTTGCATCCCAAAGCTTTTGTAACAATTTTTCAACTGCCTTTGGGGAATAGATTCGCGAATGCAAAAGCATATCCCATGCCGCTGCGTCGGCTTCGTATTCATTTTTCCTTGAAAAGGATTGTGTTCCTAAGAAAGAAGCGCTCTTCAAGAGCAGCTTACCGACGGAATCAGAAAATGATTCTTGATGACTTCCACTATCTTGAAAGATTTTCTTGGACAAAAAACTCATCAATTTATCTTGTAGGATCCTAGCTTGAGAATGGCGGTGTAGAATATGACCCATTTCATGTGCTAACAATGCGGCCAACTCTGCATCACTTAGGCGTAGTCTATGTAGAAGAGAGTCTGTAACTCGTACGATCCCTCCAGGCAATGCAAATGCGTTCACAAAATCAGCTCGGATGACTCCGAAACTCCAGGGTAACGGCCTTGGGAGGCGAAGCTGACTCACCAGTTCACGTCCGATTCGATTAACGCTCCATTGATCCGTCACAGGAGAGTAATTCATGCTTCTCCATGCTTCTCTTCCAAGCTGGATATCTATTTCGATCGGAACAAAAACAAGGACTTGATCAATGATCCAGTCGCTTAGGGGAGTCAAGTGCCAGAGACTCAAGAATCCCAAGATTCCAGCAATTGCAATACTACGAGAGTTAGCTAACGAAAACCTCTGGTGTCGGTGTCTCCAACCTTGATAAGGATTCTGCCGTTGATTCCCTGCATAGAACATGATGTGCTTTCACTTGATTTCGTTGGTACGGGTCCCATGTTAGTATGCACTGATTACTATACTGGCTAGTTGAATCACAAGACAGTAATAGTATGATTTCCAACCATTTTACGAAGCATTTAATGAACTGAGAACAAATGTGAGACGTAATGACAGCGAATGTCTGAGTTATGCATCACAGCAAGGGAAAATGTGCACTAATGTGAGAAGCATGCCTGTAGTAATAAAAGTGAGAGCATTGAAGGCATTCTTACAGCAGAAAAAGAGCCATGTGTGTGATGTCAGCTTACAACTGATTGCATATATGATAATCTCTAACTCTTCAGACTACATCCCAAGAAAATAACTACATTATTCTCCTAGCTTTGCTAGTCAAAAAATAAAAAGATATCTGAATATCTGCCATCTGTCCTTACGTAGATATTCTTGACATCATCCTCATTGAACAAGAAAAGCGAAAATAGATGATCAACACTTAAGTCAATTTACATCAATTATGGGGGAAAATACCGTTTATTCTTGTGACCTATTCGGAGCCATTTTTATCATTCTATTGTCATGGGGACTCCGTACAAGGGTTGACAACACTTGATTTAAAGTGAATTGGAAGCTTTGTGTCTGAGTAAATTTCTGGTTTCCAGTCTCAAGTGAATTATATTTTTTATGTCGAAACTGGATTAGTCATTTTGAGATATCATTGTCTAAGAATAGATCGTATCACTGGATATTTTGAGTTACCTTTGTCTAAGAATAAAGCCACATCAATGATGAGAGAGAATTTCGAAGAAAAAAGGATCTACAGCTATTAAAACCGTACGGTGTATTTTAAGCTACTAAAGCTGCACTGAAACAAAAATTAGTTATTCCATCAATTAGAGAACAACGTGATGCGTCGTCGAAAGCAGGTTAAGAAAGTAGACATTCCAAATGAACCCCTAGACGAAGATGAACAAGAAAACATCGTGTATACATTGGCGACTGAGGCATTGAAACAAATGACGGAAACCCAAAGACTTTTTCTGATTATTTCATCAATCGCAGGTAGTCTAAGCATTTTGGTTGCAGCATCTTATTCCAACGGTCAGAAAGAGATGATCCAAGCGTTATTTTCATCAGTGATGTACTTTTCAGCTCCACTTATTCTAAACGAAGGAAAAATATCTCATTTCTTACCGCATACTATTGTAATGACAGCTTTGGCATCGTTGTTTTTTATATGGAGAGCGGAAATCGATACTTTACATGGTTATCTGTGTTTTGGGAATCTCATTATCGTTTCTGGAGCAGTATACTTAAAGGTAGAAAATAATTCTACGAAAAAAGCTATCATGGAACTTCGTGCCTCCAAATATCGATACAAAAGTCTATGATTAGTTCCTTTATTCCATTTAAGTCAGTTTTTATGTACCATGGATATTACCTGGTTACGAAAATAGGCATGTGTTTCAGGACATGCCCTAAGCTCTGAGCTTCGTACCTATTCGTAAGTTATGTGCATAATGCTGCTATCTTGCAATGCACTATGATCAATCCCTGATGCTAATTTGTCAATGCCCTATAAATTGTTACCGAAAAGGATTGTGTATTACAACTTTGGGGTTTAAGTAGAACGCTATACCTGCCTCAACACGGTCAACCTCAATTTGTTATTGTGCTTATGTCAATGCAGGTTTAAGTTTTGTTTATGTTTATTTATTCCAATGTTACAGGGTATCCGGAGACTTTTTTGTTATATTGTTCTTTGTATCCTTGTATGATTGATGAACCCAGACATTGAGTTTAGTCGTGGTTAATGCGATGTTAAAATTATTTCGGTGAACAATATTCCTGATTGCGTAGCTTTCATTGTCGACTAGGCTTATGGTTTTTTCACGCTTGGTCTTTATCGTTTCCCAATTCCTTGAAGTCATATCTTGATAAACATTAGAAATACTTCATCAGCTTTCGGTTAAAATTAATTGGGAACCGGGTTTTCTTTCAAATATTATTCATAGTTAACACGAAGATTACTCTGAAAGCATGGTGGTGAGATCTCAAGTATTCTTCAGAGAACAGGAAACTGAAAATGCGCCATTTGATTTTCCAACGAGTTTAACGTTACAACTGTATCAAAACTTGAAAAATCCAAGATATCTAAGAAGGCCATGGAATCTAAACGACACAAGATCCCAATATCGAAATGAATATTCGAGTTAAAGTCTCTAAGAATTTTAAGTCACCCTTTTGTTACAAGCTTAGTATGTAAAACTTGGCATGATTTTAGTACACTACACAACTTGAGATTCAACATGATAAGAGTGTGAGCTATTAACCATCATTCGCAATTAACAGTACTTGTGTGTAAGACAACTTAAGGAGTATTTATTTCCAAAGGCAAATATTGATTTTGCCTCTGCTTCTATTTTCGTGTTAAATCGATTCATGTGTCACGAGACCTCATGATTCATGCTATATGTTTATCAAGTTTAAGCGTGTAACGTATATGAGTATTTCATTTGTTTCTCACCTGAAGCTTCTGAATTTCAATGATTGCAGCTTTAAACTATCCTCAGGCTTGAAAGTTCCAATGATAGTCGTGAATAATTCCCGACAATTTAGTCAGAAACAAAGTATTCCTCCCATTGTTTATGACTTCGTCATGAATGTCTTGAAGTTATGAATGACTTTACATGTCTAAATTGGTCGAATAGCTCTTGCAGTATGCGGAGAGGAACTTACATAGTCTCCCCAGATCGGTGAAGAAGACAAAGATTCTGCAATAGAAATATGACTCAATGATGATTCTGACTTGAGAAAGGATTCTGTTTTCGATGATAATGAGACTTCGGATTGGGCTTCAGGAAGTAAATCGTGGCGTGTTTCGATCCAACCTCCACCTCGTGATGGCGTAAACTTTAGCACTGTATGCATTGGAATTTCGATGTTCATACACTCTTGAGGAGGAGTTTGCCGAAAATAGGCAATCAAAGCTTGTAAAACGCTTACATGGCTGACAATTAGAACAGGCGCAGTCTGTTGCTCTAAGTCAATAATTGGCGACTCCAACCTTCTGATCAAGTCTTTGTAAGATTCTCCTCCAGGGAAGCTGAACGAAAATAATAAGTTAGAGAAAAAAAGACTTGAGTATGCGATTGATGAACTTCTGTTCTACATACCGTGTTGAATATGGATCTCGAACTAGGCGATTATACCAATCCGGATCGACTTCTTGAATTTCATCCAGTTCCATACCAGTAAAATCACCCTTGTCTAGGGGATTGAGATGAGGATTCATAGAGACTGGGAAACAACTGCGCTCCCACATCAATGTATCGGCCGCTCGCGGCATAGTACTTGAAAGAAGAGTAAATGCAAACGGGAGCTCTTTCCCTTTGAGACCAACTTCTTCTTGATATGAAGACAAGCCGGTTACTGAAGTGCCAGTGTACAGAGAAGGATGACTCGCAATGGCTTGTTGCTTCTGCAGAAATTCAGAACCCTCTAGTGCAATGAAAGCTTCAAGGGCATCACGAAAGCGCACTCCATCAGATCCCAATTTCTCAGCTTTCCGAAGGTTGTTTATCGAATTCTCAGACATTGACCTAGTATGCCGCACCAAGGGATAGTCCTCTTCGTCAGTCTGAACACATCGAGGTGTTTTACCTGGACGACACAAAAAGACTGGCCGTGTTCCAACATTCCAAGCCATTATCGCGGGAACAATGACCTTGGCCATTCGGCCGTAGATATGATTTACCATGAGCTTCGACGACAGATTAAAAATCTTTATGTAGGATTGGCTGTCGTCAGTTACAGTTTCATAAGCCTCTTCATATTTTGCCACACGTTTCTTTAGGTCTTCAAGTGCATCGACTTCTTCCATACCCACAAAGTCTGGACTTGTCCTGACTTTGACTAGATAATTTTGCCTAAGCAGCTCTTCATCATCACAGATGCTTTCAACGAAGACTACTCCTGTTGGCTTACCAGCTCGTTTGATAGGAGAAGTACTTTCTTCCAATATCCATGAACGTCGTTGATTTGTGGAGTTAGTGGCATCGAAAATTGCTATCCTATCTCTTCCAATGGAGGAACCTGGTTCATGTTGATCCAGCCATTTCAGCATATCCCTCAAGGCAAGCTCAGCAGCTTGTTGCCTCAACGCCGAGGCTTCTTCGTTTTTCAGATCAAAAAAGTCGGCAGCGCAGTTAGTGGTATCACTGCTTACAGCTCTACGATATTTTCCCACGTTAAAGGTACGACATTGGTGACCACTCCAGGAGAGAAAGTTTTGCAGCTTGCGAGAAATGAATGACTTTCCACGCGCAGGAAGGCCAACAAGTACAATAATCAAGCGTTCATAGTTCCTGGTTAGATATCTTCGCTGTTTGTTCAACGTTTTACATGAAACAAGGTGTTGTGTAGTGGAATACGTGAAAGTTAGATAATGAAGTTCAATAAATTGCTTTACACAGATATCTTCCGAAGCCACTCTAAAAACGTACAGTCTCAAGCTTCTTTAGAGTTAGAGGAGTCTCAGCAGCGATCTCTTCACTTCCTTTAATGTAGTATGTGGAATTTGATTGTGAGATAATGCAATCTGGCGTCATGATTTTATGTTCCGTGTGAAGATTGAATCTTGCTACAACTTTTACTCGAGATTCAGGATGATTTTCAGTAGAGTAACCACCATTAAATCTTTCTTATTGACAGGCCTTCGCTGATGTCATGTCCATTGTGACAGCAACAAGGTTGGAATCACTCGAGTAACAAGCAAAATCAACTGGATGTTTTCCTGGGACGAGGACAAACAAACAATATTTTTAGTATACACTGACAGGAAATATTCAAGTAAAAATGATATAAATGTTCGTTTGCAGTCAATACTCTTCTTTCTTTGTTATTTTAAAGAAAGTTAGGGGTTAGGAGCCTTTAATGTTGATTGTGTGGCTCCTATTCCTCTCCTTCCCCTCTTAGTTGGAGGCGTTATGCTTAATGTTTTTGGTTAGCCATTGTGTCTAATCATGAAAGTACAACTGCTGAAATTGTTGTCATTGTTTCTACCATAACTATCAAGTATCTTTGTCCGCTGAGATGCAGCATCAAATCAGAACATACAGCTGCCTAAAATCTGGCATATCTACATGAACTTAGCTTTGCGATAAAAATCTCAATTCGCTTACACATTAACGGTATATCGCTGTGTTGATTCCTACTAACACAACATGCATCTTCACTCATTCTGCGATTCCTGTATTCGTTCTTCCTTTGTCACATCTGATACTATGATTATGTTTAAGGGCATAGTTCTCCTTCATCAATTGCAAAGCATTCTTTAATTGCTGAAAAAATCAATTCAGCTTATCCAGTGAGAAAAAATCTTTGGCACTGAAGGGGATATGGAAAACGTATGTAGTACTAATGATGAACGAATGACATCCGTACACAAATTATATTCTCAGTTTTTACAGTTTGTTTACTTTCTGTCATGTTGTTTCAATTACATTATAATCACATCGGGTTTCGGAGTCAAAGGCTCCATTATTGCGTCGCAGCATCGTTTGCTCTGATTCTCAAATCGTATCTTAGAACGGCTTCAGCATGGGCCGTTCCCTCCGATCCTTCATTTCGTGGATCCCGAACAAGCTGGAAAGCTCTCTCGGGTACATCGATATCCGACCATGCAGAGTTACCCTTGGAGTATCCTCGTCGTTCGGATGTTTTGATAGCTCTAGAGGCAGTAAGGAAGGCATGTGCCGTTACCATGCATCTACAGCCATCGACTACTTCGGGGATCGCAACCGTTTCAAAAGCTGATCTTTCTCCCGTAACCGTTGGTGATTTTGCAGCTCAAGCGATTGTTCTACGTCACCTGCATGAATACTTTCCCCAAGACTCATTCATTGCAGAAGAAAGTTGCCAGCCATTGGAGAGCGATAATCAACTCGCTATGGAAATTTTAACCGCAACGGGCATGGAAAGTTTAGAGGCACTGAAAACTAGTATTCAATTGGGCAAGCAGTATGAACTATGGGATCAGATCGGTCGGCCTGCTCGAGTCTGGTGCCTTGACCCTATAGATGGTACGAAAGGGTTTTTGAGGGGTAAGCGCGAAGGAGGCCAGTACTGTGTTGCTCTTGCTTTATTAGAAAACGGTGTTCCAACCATTGGGATTCTTGGATGTCCTAATCTCCCTGTGAATCCATCGGATGAAAACTTTGTATGGAGGGAGGATGAAACTGAGAACAACAATCAAAGCTCTAGAGGCTGTATTTTTGTTGCAAGTAAAGGTGGCGGGTGCTATCAACTTCCCTACATACCTGGTTCACCGGCTCAGAAATTACAGGTTACACAAAATGATGGCTCAATCCGAAAGATTTCCGAGGGACGCTTTTGTATTGGTGTAGAAAAATTTAGCGATGCTCTCGGACAGTGTCCTCGAACGGCGAAAATTCTTCTTGGTGAAGATGCATTAGATGACGATGGCAACATTGGTAACGCACGTAAGATTGATAGCCAAGCCAAGTATGGAATATTAGCCCGAGCAGGAGCCGAATACTATGCGCGACTTCCCAGGCCAGGATATCTCGAATGGATCTGGGATCACGCTGCAGGGAATGTTGTCTTGTCTGAAGCTGGTGGGAAAATGACTGATTTGGTCGGACAAGATATTGATTTTTCGTTAGGAGCCAAAATGGCAGATACAGTTCTAGGTGTCCTGGGAAGTAATGGAGGCAAATTTCATGATGCTCTAGTAGATGCGTTTCAGAAACAAGAAGCATTAAGGACCCAATCTTCACCCTAAAAGATATCAATATCTTTCAAGAATATTGGTAATGATGTTTAAACACCTTTTTTCCTCTTCGTAAGTATAAGTTTACAATATAATGAAAAATGACACTTAGATAAGGGCTAACTCTGCAGAAACAGGAAAATGGGTGCTACAACTACCATAACCCAAGAAACAACAACTTGTGACTTAATGACAAGATAGAATTGTAGAGACATAGGTTTAAGGATTTTTACATTACATTGTGATAATAACTATGACTATTGATTCAACACTAGAAACCTGGAATTTCCTTATATGTATTCAAAACCGAAGAAAAATCTCTTTTCATCTCATGTTGAAGTTGTAAAGTGAATATTTAATCTTGATGTTGAGTATATATTTATCCTAGTTTGAAATAAAATGAAATACTCAACTTTTAGGGTGCTACTCATTGTCATGTAAAGGGATTGCCATTTTGACGACGGGGTGTTTGGTTTGTACGAAATTTCAGAAGTTCATTCTGACATGCATCAGCAATGTATATATCATTTTTGTCCATTCAGCTTCGCATACACCAGTCCACGATAAATTGACCTAACGGGGCAGTCCTTCTCAAAGAGTCTACTATCTGAACTTTTGCGGGTGAAATAAGGACAGAAGAATTGGAATTCAGGGCCCTTTTAGGCAATTTTTTAGGCAAAACTTGAATCTGACATCGTATGTATCCCTGCGTATACATGTTCCTCGATGGAATGAAACATACCCTTTGGCAGAAGATAAGTGGTTGGCAACTTTAAACTATCTTGCTTGCTAGTGTGACGACGGTAGTCGGGTGTCAATCGCACTGGAGCAGAGGTACTGGATACAGAAGGTTGACCTACGATACTGTAGTCGAGTACTTCGCGGTATCCTTGGCAAGGAAAAGAGCTGTGCTGACAATGTAAAGTCGCCATGACTACCTTTCAACAACAGCCAAAGGTGTCATCCCTTTTGTCGACGGAATCTCCTCCTTTCAATCCTCGAGGATCCCTGAATCAGTCTCCTGTTCCGAATTACACTAATAACATTCCTTCACGAAACAATTCTCCTTATCGTTCTAGGAGCTCGTCTCCAATTCGTAGATCTATGTTACCATCACACAGCAACGCCATTGCCAAATATGAATTCGAACATGATGGGTAGGTAAAAAATTATTTAATGATGTGCACAAGTTTTATTCCTTATACTTTCCAAATAACGTTATTTGCGTTAAAACCAAACTTGGACCGCAATATCTCACACTTGGATATGATTTAATTGCAGAGAGACTATTGAAATTCGCAATGTCTGGGCTGAAAATGTAGAGGAAGAAATGGCCTGTATTCGAGAGCTTATTGAAACTCATCCATTTGTGGCCATGGATACCGAGTTCCCAGGTGTTGTGGCTAGACCAGTATCGGAAACATATTCTCCCGATTTTCACTACAAATTGCTAAAGGTGAATGTTGATTTGCTTAAAATTATTCAACTAGGATTGTCGTTTGCAGACGAAGAAGGAAACTTTGCCAGAGGGTGTCCTTGCTGGCAATTCAATTTCAAGTTTAGTTTACAAGATGACATGTTCGCCCAAGATTCTATCGATTTATTGGTCAACTCTGGAATATCCTTTGATGATCATGCCACACGAGGTATCGATCCTCATTTATTTGGGGAACTCCTCGTTGTTAGTGGACTTGTTCTCGATGACCGAGTCAAGTGGGTTTCGTTTCACTCTGGCTACGATTACGGCTACCTCCTTAAATTGCTTACGACATCTGAGCTCCCTTCGGATGAAAAGGGCTTCTTTGAATCGCTAAAGCTTTACTTTCCAACAATTTATGACATAAAGTACATGACGTCGCTCGTAGACGGCCACTTTGGAGGCTTACAAAAGCTAGCTGATGATTTGGGTTGTCAGCGACTAGGGGCAGAGCATCAGGCGGGATCCGACTCTCTCTTGACGATGTCCACCTACTTTGCTCTGGCTCGGAGCAAATTTTCTTCTGGAAACTCGGGTGAAATCGATGATTCAAGGTACAAGAATGAACTCTATGGTTATGGAAATAATCATACGGTTCGAAAAGGTCCAGGCAATTTTAATCATCAATCCAGTTCGATCGGAGGTGATGTTGGTATTTAAGAAAAAATATTATCCAGAGATAAAAGGCAATAGGTCAACCATTCTCTTTATTTCTTGTTTATCTTAATGCTAGATTTCTCTTGTAGAATTCCAATGAAATACTATTTCTATAGCTATATCTGCAAGCGATATAAATTTACACGACCCAAACAAGTTTCCAAACACAATACTGAGTTGGTTCTTATCTTCCAACTGCAAAAGAAAGGTATTTGCAGTGAGTTAATGCATGGCAAGACTCTGGAATGCATTTAGAATTCTAAGCGTATTCTGGAAGGAATGCGTCGAATTGGGAAGAAAAGTCAAACAGAAACAGTTGATCCATATAAAATTTCAGATATTGTATGTTTTAGCCAAAGACAAATACATTTATTCTTCAAATTATATGGGTTTATCTGGTAAGATTGCTTGGTAATTTGAACTTTTTATTCGAGTTTACCTACTCTGAAATGATGTTTCCCAGTCTGAAAAGTGTCTAATTCTGAATCGTTTATTAAGGATCAGAGATGATAGTTTTCCTGCTAAGCAGTGTAATTTGTCTCATGTTTTCATATTGAAAGATCTTTACCATAGTCTCATTTTAACAAAAGACTCAAGAATTTCATAATTACACTCCTTGGAAAACCAGTCCCAGGAATCGGGAATTTCCTAAAGCGCTGTATGAAAATCCGATATCTAACATAGTTTTCAACTTTTTGCTGCCGTTCATCATGTCGTCGGTACGATGGGCAGCTAATCTTGATATGTATAGAAAGGTCCCAATGGATCTCCTAGAAGGTACTAAGAGAGGATCTATCCTTTCTTATGTGGCTATCTCTGTCATGATAATTTTATTTTTGTTGGAAACGAGAGCCTACCTAGAGTCGAGGTACGATTTCATTCTGATTCATGTTGCACTATTCAAATGCTTCTAATGACATTCGTTTCTGTAGCTGGTTCACTAATCTAAAACTAGATAGTAGTAAAGAGGATCAAGTACAAGTAAATTTCAACATCACAATGCTCGATCTGCGTTGCGACTGGACGGTTGTTGACACAGTCTCTGTTTTGGGAACCGAACAAAACATCACTTCTCACATTACAAAATGGCATGTTGATGGTGAAGGCATTCGTCGTCACTTTCAAGGCCGCAATAAGTTTCAACACACTATTAAGCTATTTGATGATTCTATCACTGAGTCGATGGAAGAATTATTAGAAGATGGAGAAGACGCCATCAGTTTGGATGAGACAACATATAACTATGCTTTGACGGAGAACGAATATGTTTTCGTAGATTATTATGCTTCGTGGTGTTCTCATGTAAGAAGTTTTCAAGTTTATCTTTATTCAAATTGAGCTCAAAGATCTCACCTGGGTACATTACAGTGTCGTGATTTGGCTCCGACATGGGAAACTTTGGCGGAAGTTATGGATGCGGCTGCAGAAGAAATTGTTCTCTCGAACGCACACGAGTCGAAAGATTCTTGGACTGATGAGGAGTTCGCTCATGCCAAAAAATTGGAGAAGCCGGTAATGATCGCAAAGATTGATTGTGTAAATCACTTGACATTATGTCAGAGTGAGAATATACGGGCATATCCAACTTTACGTCTCTTCATTGACGGAAAGACTTTCGAAGATTATCGTGGGCATCGTACAATTATTGAGATCGTTGACTGGCTAAATGCAAAGGAGGAAGATCATAAGAAGGCTTTGGGCTATGATGCAACGGTTACACAGTATGCACAGGAAGCAGCTAAAAAGCGTATGGAGGCCTCCGCTGAGGAAAAAGAGTGGGCGACTAAAGTGAATCATCACAAAATCAAAAATAATATCCGAGAATGGAATCAGGAAGAACATCCAGGATGTCAGGTCTCAGGTTGGATTATGGTTGACAGAGTTCCAGGAAATTTTCATATTAAAGCTCGATCCAATCATCACGATTTGGTTCCTCACATGACAAATGTTTCCCATATAGTTCATCATCTTAGTATCGGTGAACCTATGGTTCATCGCCTTCTTGGAAATAAAGATGTTGCTGCTCCAGATGAGCTCCTGAAAAAGCTTGCCCCCATGAACAATTTCGCATTTGTAACTCATGGACTTCATGAAGCCTTTCATCACTATCTCAAAATCATCACGACGGATGTAGATGGACTGAGTAGTCGTGCCCGCAAGAAAAAGGCATTTCAAATAATGCGGAATAGTCAATTGGCCATGTATGCTAATGATGTGGTGCCAGAAGCTAAGTTTATGTACGATCTTTCCCCGATTTCAGTGGAGTACAAGAAGAAAGGAAGGCATTGGTACGACTATTTGACGTCCTTAATGGCCATTATCGGAGGTACATTCACAGTGGTTGGAATGCTGGAAGCTGGTATTCATGCAGCTGTTCAAAAAAGTAAACGAACAGCGTCTTAAACTCCCTTCCTCTCTTTCTCTCTGAATCAAAACATTATACACATCAATGGAATAGAGGTATCAATTGATCTAGCTTACATTTTCACGATCTGAAGGAAACCTCTTTTTTAATTCTTCATCTGATAGAATCGTTTATCGAGGCTTGTCATGCACTAATGTGGATTAATTAACAATAGTTATAGACAGGGCTTTTCTCGCTGTTACCTTGTAGGGGAAAATTTTTCGTAAGGATACAAGAATAAGTAACGCAACTTTTATGGATTGTGTTTATCTGAGGCTATAGAAATGTAATACCGAATTAGGTTGTTTGCTTCAGATTAAGAAATTCATTCATTACCCTGATTTTGAATGTTTCCAACTTGATCATGGAAAAATGTGCAGAATTTGATATTCGGAATCTCCATGAATTGGCAGTTGGCTGTTAAATAATCAGATAATATATATATGCTTGACACAGTTAGGTGTTTTCAAGAACAGCTAGGAAAGCATTGTGAGAACTTAATCATTATTTAGACATCATTTGGCTCTAACCATATCTTCCAAGAAACCGACTTTTGCCATAAGGATCTCTAAATGAATGAGGTGTAGAGCAGAGAGCGAAAAAGGTTTCGTGAGTGGGGTAAACGTGTGTAATGCAACGTTTCTGCGCAGATGAAAAGTGTCTGTGACTAACAATACAAGACGAAAGCAGCCAAGCGATAACATTTTAGGACGGTTTTTGAAGGCAATAAAATCATAGAATCATGATACCAAAGACAGAAAAAAATCGAGATTGAGTTTGCCTCTGCAGTGACTAAGCATTGTGAATTTAGGAGTTGCTTTCCTATCGCTATTTTTCACATGAAATTTGAACAGCCGGAAATCATCACATGATTCTTGTTGTATACTCAAGTTTAAACATGAGCTTGACCAGGAATGATTCAGAGTGTGTTAAGTACTTCAATAAAATCTAAGTAATATGGCAGTTGCATGGTTATGGTGCTATTCATATTCTTTCAGGTTTCAACTTGGTTTCATTCAGATCCGATTTCGCATCTGCATGGTTCTTGAAGCACGTGATATCAAGCAAAGTTATTTCCTTTGACCATCATGCTTCAAAATAATGAAAAGTCGGCATTTGAAACACTCATACCTCCTCTATGGACATGTAAGGGTCATGGTACTCAGATTCAGATGAATTATTAATGATGAGATAAAACTACTTTGAGCAGTATAATATATTATTTCCCATTGAGAACCAAGTGAATCATAGTTGTAGTATGTTATCTACTCTTTAAATCAGTACACAAGACTTGAACACAAAATTGCACTTCATCTCGAAGATCGTAAGACAGATAGCGCGCCGTCTCGATTACCTTCCTTCAGCATGCAATAAAGCAAGGCTTTTCGGGCACTGAAGCAGCTGGCTGCCTCGGAGAGTTCCACCTCATCCTCTAGGCTGATTGCAGACATAGCGAGTTTCTTCGCAGTACCAAGTCGCCCCATGGCAGCAGTGGCAGCGCTCGCACTCGTACGAACCATCGCTTGAGCTATTTTTACACGCTTCATTCTATCAGTTATTTCTTTAGAGTTCACAATATTAGGAGTAGGAAGTGTTCCCACTCCTGCCAAGTCAGCTGCAAGTCGATCTAAAGTTGAATCATCTTCGTTTTCCCCTGTGAGAAACTTTAGAGCACCAGCAGCATCTCCTAAGGCACAGCATGCCTCGCAGCCATACATAGAAGCTGTAGCCTTTCGACGCTTATGCATCAAATTGTGTAATCCACTAGTTTCTTTGCGAGTCGCGGCATCCATTAAAAGCAATTTGGCAAGAAAGAGAGCCTGCTTATACTCCTTCAATTCAAGCATGACATAAGCTTGCGCACATCTAGCAGATTCTAAGCAGTCACGGTCCATTTTAAGTCCTGGAGAGCCAATACTGGCATCCCGTAAAAGCTTCATGACTCTATCAAGACAGAACGACGCCTGCTGAAGAGGGTATTTGTTGCAGTATTCCATATCTTCCTTGCTTCCAAGCGTTGAATTTGATCCTCCTCTTTTTCCACTGTCATCGTTGTAAGTAAGCCTAGCGAAAATTGCAGTTGGCTTTCCGTTATCTTCAACAACAGCAAAACTGCTTCCGTTCTCAGTTCTTGATCTCAATTTGAGCTTCTCTACGTGAAGGCCTACGAGAATCAATGAGAAAAGAAATATCGATACTGCAGATTATGAATCCTTCAATACGCACCTATGCAGGCCTCTGCCATACGCAGCCAGCACCTTGGTCTATCACTGCACTTTTTGGAATTTACAACACAGGAGGCCATACATTCATACGCTGCTTCATAACGCCCAGCTTGAAGTGCACAGAGAGCCGTATTTGCCAGCAATACCCAGGTAGTGTCACAGCGAACCATTCCATCTGATCGAAAGATACCACCTCTTGATGCACTTAAGGCCTTGGCTGCAGAATGAAGCGCTAAGTAACGTTTGTGACTTGTTGCGTAAATAATGGCATGATTATTCAAATCTACGCACTCATAAGAAGGATCATTGTGGGAGGATCTGGCTTCAGCAGAAAGTAGAAGAGATTTCTTAGTGTTTCCTTTAAGCTGTTCCAATCGACCCTTCAAATTGAGTGCCGACTGGTGATGTGCTTGCAACAAGCCATCTTGTGTACCGATTTCAATGTTCAGTTGATTTATCTTTTCCCTATGATTTCGTTGATTTGCAATGTCATCACCTCGATCTGAAGAACTTCCAATCGAAATTGTTTCTCCAGTGGTTCGAATCTTCTGATTGAATAGTTCCATGGCTTGTTTGAGTTCTTTCTTGATGCCACGAACTTTGGATTCGGCAACAGTCCCATGAATTTGGTCATGTTGAGAAAAATCCAAGCGAGATTTGTATATTTGCAAGCGAAATTTAAGCTGGGCATCTGAATCCAAATCTTGCAGCTCTAGCCAGGTCGTGAGGGCGTCTGAAGTACAAATGTCGTCCAATTGGTTCAAGCCATCATGGCTACCTTCTGACGAGGCGAGGATACAATCCAACACCAAGAATGCCATGTTAACTGTAATATTCAGAAGTTCTTCATGAACAATCTCTCTTTGAGTTATCATTGGGCGAAACAGACTGATCAATTGCTCAGAAGCTTCACGCGGCTTTCCAGAGCCAAAAATCACCAAACTTTCATTGAACTTCAAAATAAAGCCTCTCTTCGTCTTTTTACGACTAGGAAAACTTCCATTGTTTGTTTCTGTATCCCATTGCTCTTTCCAAAACCCTATCTTTTGAATAAACGAATCATCCCCTTCAGCCAAGTGAGCCAAAAGGCTTTGATTGTAAGCTTGACTAAAGTTAAGTTCATTGCTCCCAAGGGCTCGATATGCGTCTAAGGCGACTACTGAATCTCCTTGATGATCGTAGAGACTAGCAGCATACTCCACTGAAGGAGTTGAGTTACTGTTTGAAAGCATATTGCGTCCTCGAATAGCAGGACGGGAAGATTTCATCGTAGACAGGCTTACTTACACAGCAAGTCAAACTTGACAAATCTCACCAGCAGAGTAAAAAACCTTTTTTATCGAAACGGAAAGAAAACATTGAAAGCTCATGACCTATTCTTGTCGTCTAGCTCCCCGGATGTATCCATTAGTCTTGGCAACCGACAATTCGTGTTACTTTCTGCTTCTTGATTAGATTATACAATCAAAAATTGTTATCTATTTTAACACTTTTTCTGCAATTAGCTCTTATGTCAATTTCTAATCAAAAGTTGAAGTGTGACAAGAATTGATATTTAACTCATCAAATAGATTATAAGCCTGGTGATACTGAATTTTTTCCCATTCCAGCCCAAGTACTATCACTCTTGACAACAAGATGTTCATCAGCCTTTCGCTCAATTTAAAGCAAAATGAATCATTATCCTATTTAATCATTGTTACCCTCATCATTTCCTTATATGCAGACACTTCTAGAACTTTGATGACGATGTGCAATGTCTAGACGGGAGTAATTTGATTAAGTGAAGGAGCATTCCCATGCTAGATATGTACCTGGATTGCATGATAATATCAATTCCTTCAAGGCAATCAGTTGGCATCACCCAACCTAAAATCTGAGGAAGTCTGGAGATTATTTTCCTTTGATTTTTCACTAAGGCTCTGTCTAGAGTAATGAATCAAAGGAGCTTGCATGATCCAACCTCTTCCTTTCTTAACTTCCTGGATAATCTTGCAGCAGTTAATTATTCATTTCTTTCACAATGTGTTATACAGTACTTCTTATCTATGGTTATGGCATTGCGTCAAAACTCTACCAAGTCTAGATTATGAATAAACTGGAATTATTCCAAGGTCAAGTGATTTGCCATGGTCTTTGAGCTATAAAATTAGACATATGCACAACCTACCCTTTACCGTTAAATTATTTTTTGCACCTCTATTAATTTTTATACAGCTAAATTTCTCTCGACGTCAGGTACCTGGTTAGCTCAGTGGAAGAGCGCACGACTTTTAATCGTGTGGTCGTGGGTTCGATCCCCACATCGGGTGAGCATGCTCGTGCACAGGAAATCTTTTGTGCTCTAGGTGTGAGTGTGCTTTTCATATGAAATGAGTTATTTGTGGAAGCTGTGAGGCATTAGAAAGTTTTGTGGAAGAGTAAGTCGTACAGTGTATGTTACCTGGGAGGCTAGCCAACAATAAGACTGAAGGCGTGTGATTGACTAGGCTAAGGGACGTAAAGTTCTGAATTTCACCAACCTTATTCCTACATAGTTAAATGTACTTAGCTCATCTTTCAAGTAGGTTAACAACAGAATTCAAAATATTCTGTTTAGTTTGAATTTTCTATCACGTTCACTCCATATAGACATCAAAGAAATAATTAACCTGGAATAAAGGTCTTGCACCTCATACGATTGTTCCTTATTGAAGAACATTATGGCAAGAGAATTCCACCTAATATTGAACAGAATACGATTGTGATCATGATTTTTAGATTGGGGAAGCATTGTGCATGATTATTTGTATAGTCGATCGATTCGATATTTGAAGCGCGTTTGCAAAGCCTTTCTTCTAATGCCGAGAAACATTGAAAAGAAGACCATAGCACATTCTACAAGTTAGTGATCATGATCAAGGATAAATTATACTTCTCATGAGAATCGGTTAGGATTTGAAAATTATGGAACATTTTGAGGAGATAGACTTTGACAGGTGAAAGAACACTTTGTCTATCACAAAGGATTCATAATAATTCAACCAAAACAATTTTGACAGCATTCACACTCAACTAGAAAGGGTGAATCCTTTGAGCAATCTACCGTCAAATTCTTCACATCGCAAAGTTGGTTTGGCATGGTCCCTGAAAGACGATTTCCTTCAAGCTTGAGCCACCACAAATCCTGGAGGTCATCTCCCATTGTCTTAGGAATAGTTCCAGTAAAGTTATTATCTTGAAACCATGCTTCTGAAAGAGATTTAGGTAGAGACTGAGGGAGGGAACCGGATAATGAGTTATTGTTGAGATATAAAAACTTGAGTCCCGACATATTGATCCAAGTTGGCAATGTTCCAGTGAGGCTATTTTCTGATAGATCCAAATACTGTAAAGACGTGCTCTTCCACCATGAATCCGGTATTGAAGAACTAAATCGGTTTGAATGAAAGGCCACATTCTCTAGATTACTTTTAGCATTAGGTTGATTGGGATCACATAAGTGAAAGTGAAAATTTTTACACTTACTGAGATTTGGCATGTCATCGAGGGAAGGGAGACTATTCTCGAAGAAATTATGATTCACTTTAAGGATCTTGAGAGGAATAGATCCTTTATTGATTTGAGGGAAATTTCCCACGAAAGAATTGTGATCCAAAAGCAAAAAAGTTAGACTACTAAGGTCCCAAATGCTTTCTGGCAAAGACCCCGACATATTGTTGTATGCTATGGAAAAAAAATATATTTTGGAATCATTATTTGTGACTTCCGGAAATTCACCGGAGAAACGATTTTCGTTGAGAATTACTGCTTGTAATGATTCGCAACTCCAAATTTGAGTCGGTATACTTCCTGTCATTTCGTTCCGACTTAGGTTGAAGAGCTTTAGGGACTTGAGATTCCAAATAGAGTCAGGTATTGTGCCATTCAGCTTGTTATCAGCAAAAGTTATCGACTCTAATGACGTTAAGAGAGACAGTTCAGATGGAAGGCTTCCTATCATGTTTGTGTTGTTCATTTGGATGCTCTGTATCCCAAAGGATTCACTACAAATAATGCCCCACCAGTTACATTCATGACCTTGAGTCAAAAATAAGTTCGATATCCACCCAGTACCTCCCATCGAAAAGTAGAGCAGGGTTAACACAAATCGCTGAATTATTCGGATTTCGCCATCGCTCGAATTCAATTGAATCTTTTCTGGATCTTCTTTTGCTAGCCAATTCCAGGCTTGAAAATGATATGACGACTGATCCATGATCTTTGGAGAAACCTTTTGTTGAAGAAATAACTGCATCTTCAGCTGTTCTTCGGAATAAGTTTCGGTAAAAGTAGGTATGTTAGAGGGAGTCAGCGTTGGTCTTTCTGTGGGAAAAATATCATCTGTAACCACAGTTGAAGGAGATGCACTAGAAGTAAGCGACGAAGAAGAGGCCTTCGTTCGAAAACTAGATACGATGCCATAAGTACCACCTCCAACTATAATGCACAGAAATAAAAATAATAAAATCCAAATCATTCTAAGCTTTGACGCTGATGAATCAGGCTGCTCATCATCATCATCCTGAATTTGGCTGGGCTGTGAGGACATTCCAATCAAACCCATCGTAGAGCCTGCTACGGAGGTCGCAGTTACCGATCGAGAATCACTTTCGTTTGGATGTGATGCGGCGTAAGACATGTCGTCATTCATCCTGGCAACTGACTCATTTTCAGGAATAGGTTCGAGTCCTTTTATAACTAGGTCACGGAAATGAGAATTATCGAAACTCATATGTTGATGATGTTTGTGAAAATTTTGAACCGAAGACGATTGATATTTTGAAACGATTAAACGTCTGTATCAAGTATGCGCTGCAACTGTAATGTTCGAAATTTTTTTGACGAAATGAAAATTGTGGTACCAGTACAGTTTCGTGACCACTCTCGTATGAAGTTAACCGCTCTGAAACCGTTGCACAATTTCATTGTTTCATACAATCGATGCCATGCACTTTCCCGAAAAGTAATGCCTCGTGCTCAAAAATAGGGGGGGGGGGGGGGTGACAGCCCACCAGGTTCCCATCAAAGGGCGCCACCCCAAGCTTGCAACCTTTGGAACCTAAGAACCTTCAGTACAATGCAGTAGTTTAGAGGCCTAAAGTTGGGGCGCTGCTCTTGAGGGGCATACATTGGAACTCTGCACCCTATGCACTGCCCCCTGTGGGATTCTAGCTGGATCTACCGTAGGATATCTGATCTATTGAGCAGTTGAGCTAAGCAGATACATGTTCCTTTAAAATAGAAGCAGGCTAAAGTAAAGGTAAAATAGAGTAATGATATAAAACTATATGAACAAAAGTATAAGAGACAAATGTAAAAATATGAGCAAAGATTGTTTCTAAATTAATTGAAGTTGTAAGTCAAGAGAAGGTCTTCAAGAAAAATTTTCTTTGAGAAAGGATTAGAATTAGTCTTACATGGAATACAGACGTGCTCCCTCAGCCCCAAACTAACAGTTTAAAGATAAAGAGAGTTATTTAGCGTGTCTACATTCTAATGTACATTTCCAGGTGATATCCACCAAATGAAAGCAATAGGAATGACAAGTCATCATAACACCCATATGTCACCATCAATGACAAACACTTGTCTTTTCCGCCTCAAGTGTTGAAAGTACCTGAACATTTCTAGGTCAATCGTGTGCTATCAGTGCTCTAGAAATTGGGTTGGTCCCTTACTCAAAATGAAAAAGCTTGTAATTGAAGCATTATTAACTCCAACAATGAGATTTGAGGTTTTATGCCTTTTTTGTGCTTTCACTCCAAAAATGTCTTGTGACATGATAAAAAGTGGATTCTTTGTCCCCTTTTGGGTGCAAATCTTTCGCCGGACTTGACCTTACCTCTTATTTTGTCTCCCGCATTTTTCAGTGATAACACCCTTCTTCTGCTGGATGGCTTAATGTCATTCGGGCTTATAATGGGAATGATTCTTCCGTTAAGATAGTTTTCTCTCACATTGCTGTATAAGAGCCCCCCTAATTCCGAATGAATATGCCGACTATGGGAGAAATATCCAGCGTTACTAAAATAGCACTTTATATTCTTCAATTTTGAAGATTTTTGATGAGATAACTTCATTTTTTGTTGGAATGCCTTTCCATTATTTGATCACTTAATTGAATTGTTAGGATTTTTGTTTAAAAAGTGGTTGGCAAAGATACAATGCTGAGAACTATGGTAAGAACCCATAGATCGAATTCGTAACATTGGAAGTTAAGGAATTTTTCCTTGATTGATACATATTCTGCCTACATGGTTTTTGATATAAATTGCATAACTCGGATAGAGGTTGGGAATAAGTGGATGAACTCAGATTCTGCCTATTTAAGTTATAAAGGAAGAATGGGTAATATAAAACGAAAAGGTTTTATCTAGAGCTACATGTTCAAGATTCATTGATTTTTGTTCGGTATATTGAATGTCTCAGGGCTTAGCAAGATAAATATGAAAAAAATGAGGTTGTGAAAGTTCATTTGAGATATTCAGATGTGTTCCAGATGGGTCATGCTTATCTTGTACCGTTGATTGACTTTAAAATATCAATGGTACGGTTTTGCTTGCCATCATTTAATGGTGAAAAAGGAATATGTAGATGGGATCACTGTGTAAGCTTGGGAACAGCTAAAGTAATGTGAAGGCTGAAACGATGAAAGAGAAAAAACTGTAAGAGCAAAGATCCTAAATTTAGAAGTCTTGTGCTTGAAATTGGAAGATACATGTTCTTGCATGACGCATGCTAGCTCAAATTTTGAATTAGATGAGTGATTTCAAGTTATAAATAATTTTATTCGAGAATGAAAGCAACGACAAGGAAACTAGGAAACCATTTACAGTTGAGAGACTGAAGCATTTTTCAATATTCTGTTTTTCCTAATCAATTCAATGTTTCAAATAGTAATCCTTACCCTTTCAGCCAGCTTATGGTATGGATAAGAATAATCAAGGTGGAGGGCTAGTTTATACCTTACCACTATCTATTGATTAAATTTTCAAGGAGTGTCAATACAATTTTTTGAGAGTTAAACAAAACAAGATGCAAGGAATTGAAATCAGCTAATAGCATGAAACAGGCTGCGATAGAAAATTTCCACCCAGTGAAGCAAGTAGTAAAAATTGAAATTGAAAGAATTGGTTGAAAAATTAGACCTTATGAAACACAATATGACACAGGAGAAGGCTTTGATTGAGACCCTAATGTAGGATTATTCCAGAAATCGCGGGAAAGCAGGCTACAAGAGTGATGAGTGTAAGTTACTGAGTAACTAACAGCAGTGTACTGATTGTCCAATGGCTTGAGAAACTTGAGAGTTTGAGAGCAAACGGATTAAATAAGTGAGAAGAGCTAGTTTTCAGAAATCAGTGTTTATGATTTACTGTGAGAATATTATTCCTAAGGTGACAGACTAATCTGTTTGTGATATATGAGGGATGCCCTTGCCTGTGTTGCTTATTTACACTAAGTGATGATCCCAGATGATAATGAATCTGTACTCATCAAACGGTAGAGCAATTGACAGCAAAGAGACAACCAAAATAGTACATGCAATTTAGCATGACTTTGGAATTTGAGAGAAGAGGAACATGGAAGCAGATGATAACCATAAGGCAAGATATTGCAGAGAAAAGATCAAAAATGAGTGAGATGATTATTTTCAAAGAGACAATTGTAAAAAGTTGCTTTACGAAATGGAAAGGTCATTGAATTATCTGCAAATTACTAGATTGAAGTTGTGTTGCTAGCAGTTTTATTTGAACCCACAATTGTACAGATTGGAATGTGTTGTAATCAGTAAAGCATTTTACTAATCCCCTAGTATTTTGTTGTTATTCTTGTAAACAGTTTTATCCAGGGTTCTAGGTACTCCATATTCTTGTGTTAAGTACCTCAAAGGGTAGTTTTTCCGCTGTGTGTTTAACCTACCCTACTCGGGTTAATTACAGGCAGTCAAGATTCCTTGTTGGTATGCCTGCCGAATATCACGTTCAAAGCATTCAGCTCTGGCTGAGCCTATCTTCTTTAGCAGAAGATAATGCGTTTAAGTATTCAATGCATAGGGGGGAAATTCATGATTTAAGAGCCGAGTGCATCAATGGGTGGCTATTCTGTTGTGGGCAAATTGTTCAGAGGGACTCTGGTTTAGTCTTGGATCTGATACACTACAAAATTGAAATCTAACTAGTTCAATCTTCCTTTTAGACCACGCATTTTGCAATACTGTTCCTCATCAAAATCTCCTGGCTTAGACTATTAGTCAGTGTAATCGTGATTTTTCTAAGTAACTAAATCTGAATAGTGAATTGACGTTCATAATCTTGAGAAAGCGTCAGGTACAGAAAGTGATCCCTTCACTCAAGTAGGAGCAATTGCATATCAATGTATCTATCTTAAGCCCTAAAGAAAAAACTAACAGAATTATTATTGTAATATGAGGGAAGTTGAAGTAATTGACTAAAACTTTATATACTTTACTTAACGTTTGTGCATCCTGAGAAAAGCACAGCAACACAATGTCCTCTAATTCAAGAAATGCATATTAATTCTAAATTTTGGGGGCATGCTCCAACAAGAGGTAAGTTTATTTAAGCTAGAAGGAATCACTTTAAGTCTCTCAGCTGAGGAAATGAATAAATACCTCATAATCTGATGATCAACTCCAATTTTCCTACTTGATTCAGGGTTACTACTAAATGACTGTTTTGGCTTAATGCCGTAAATTAAGTTGGACTTCGAAGATGATTACTTTCGATTCTGTCGTCAAGCTCAATTCATGAAACAACTCTTTCGTGAAAGCACTCCCGATTGCTGGTGTTGTAGGATTCCTAATCGGAATTTACAACCTATATTTTTCCAGATAACAAATCTTTAAGCAGGTTAATCTGTTTCGATGCCAGGAAGTTCTGCTAAAGAAGTTATCTTAGGTCTACAAGAATTCTGATCCAAGGATGGACTTTTGTGCTTTTGTAGGGCGATTCTCATTGCGCTTTTACATGTTGCATATGGTTTACAAATTGTAATGTATGATCTAAAAAGTTTCTTTTGTCTTAGATCTCTTGTGAATCGATTGCAACGTGTTTCCTTGACCACGTAGTCTCGTTAGCTTACGTGTTAGATTCAACACTTAGCGTCTAGACTTTGTGATCTCAGACTCACGACTTAGATTCATCAATCGTGAATCTTGATAGATTCCTGCTTGTTACTTAGGAATCTAAAATAGTTATTCCTACGATATTGATATG
>CAAAJI010000047.1:166298-200422 GCA_900642245.1 Fragilaria radians
GCTGCAGGATTTGTGTAGACTGCAGTATTTCCTCCTTTTTAAACTACCATTCGAGCTTAATTGCACAAGTCTCTATGAAAAATATGGAGCTCATAGAGTATCTGAAGAGGGAATGTTTTGAAATTGTTTGATTGCCTTGAGAAGGACACGCACTGCCACACTTCCCCATACTCACATTGGACAGACTTTAAGTTGCAATTAATTGATGGATTTGACACTTGTATAGCACCCGACCTAGTTTCATGTCACATGCCTCTATTGCAATCTATCATTTCAAGGAATGATATCTTATAATATATCATCCACTTCTGTCGACAATTGAAGGTGCTCTCTACTTCCCCAGTATCCAAGATACTTTTATTCGACAGATGCACGTTAAATCCTTTTGTTCTAGTGTCTTAACCACATTTTGTTATTGTTGCTTGGTGACTTTTGTATCAAGCTTTGGACCCTAACAATCATGTGGGCAAGGCCTTACTTCAGGTACATTCGAAAGTATTTCTTTTAATCGAGTTTTGAGATCTTTTATGTCCTTCCAGTATTTAATCATTTAATTGAATTGTTAGACTTTGAGTGAAAACAAATTTTAATTGAAAAGTGGTTGGCAAAGATGCAATGAGGAGAACAATGGTAAGAACTAAGAACCAGTGGATTGTAAATTGGATACTAAGGAATAGCTTTATCTTAATTTGTGAGAAGAAGGATTTGAACTGGTTTATTGAAAGGTTCCGACATATATTTGCATTTAGCCTGATTTTTTTATTGATCCATATTCTGTTTGCCGAAATCGGATTAAGAGTTTGAGAATGAGTTGACAAGTTGTATTCAGATTTTGTAATCAAGAAAGAATGGGTAATACGAAAAGAATAGGTTTCAATTAAAAGCTACATGTTTTCAGGATTCACGGATTTCTTATTTGACAATTAATTGACTGCCTCAATGAAGACAGTAAATCAGGAAACAAGATCGGATGCGTTTTTGTCATTGCCTAAAAACCTTATCTTTCAAACGTTTTATGTTCAATAAGGGTACACGTGCTATGTTTTAGGTTAAGATATTGATTTGAGCAATGACGGACACCTCAGATCTTCCCCCGCAATTGCAGTCTCTCCTTCTGTTAGATGCATACAGCAAACATCACTTTCTTGGGGAAGTAGAGCAGAAGAAGTGCCTTTGGAATCTTCAAAAAGCTCGTCGATTTGCAATGCGAGAATGTGTTGTTAACACCAAAGCGTTTTCTGTCGAGTCGGTTCGCGAAGATATCTATCCTCGAGCAGTAGTGACAGCAGAGGAATTTGTTGAAATTCCAGATATAGAGAAAGAGGATGACAAAAAGGATAGACCCGAATCTTTGAAGCTTCATTGGACGCTGATGGATCCTATTTCCTCACATGAAACTAAAATAAAAAACGACACGAATGATAATCATATAAACAACTCAGATACTGGAATGCGTCATCGGAAAGGAAAAGCAAATGCAAGTGTAAGTTTATCAAGCAAAGAGTGGATTGAAGAAGATGTTTTCGAAGAGGAAGAAACTGAGGAAGATCTGGTTCGTAAAGCCAATCCTATTACCCTTTTTGGTGCACTTCCACCGCGTGATTTGAGACTCTCACAAGCTAATGCAAATGCCGCAATTCAAGCTTACGTTGACGCTGCGAATATTGCTGTGCAAATACTGAAGTTAACAACTGATGAGACGAACAAAGAGTAAACATAGTTTTTCGCAGAATAATGTTGGTTGAGATTTACATAGAGACAATTGATTTATGATCCTCTCAATGGCTAAATACCTGATCAGCTTTAAAACATTAGTTTCGTTTATCAGATATGCGTAGATTCAACAGGATCGAAAGAATTCTTGTAATGAAGAGTGCCTGCACTGGGCAAGCACTAGCCTTACTCTTATACACATTATCGATCTCACCTCTTGTGATGAATCTATAGGGTGATTAACGCATTAAAGCATTCTAGACACCCACGTTTTTTATAGATGCATCGATTCAATTGGGATCGAAAGAATTCTTATGATGAAGAGCTCCTACATTTGGCAAGAACTAGCCTTACTCTTCTACACTTTAAACTTTTGTTCACATTCTCCAGATCTCACCTCTTGTGTTAACTTCTTCATAAGGGAGATTCACGCATTAGCACATTCTAGACAAAAATACTGTTTCTTGAAGACTTTCATGCAATTGGGTCACGTCGGATTGGTTCAGAGTTTGCACTGTAGTTCACTTCAAGCCTTTTGCTTTGCGTTTTGCACAAAAAAGAATTGTTTTCCTTTAATATCCTACTTATCATTGTAAACAGAAAAGACCCCTGATTTCTTCATCGTTTTACAGCAACGAAAAAAGGGGATTCTCAGCATCACACCTAGTCCTCTAACCATTTTAAACTCATAAAGAAGGTAAACATTCAGGAATGATGCATATTCCATAGGACTTGGATCCTCCCTACTTAAGCGGAGTAGATTGGTGTTTGGAAGGAGATATGCATTTCAAAGGATTGGTCCGCTCCACATAAGGGCAACCTTTCCCATTCCATGAGACTTAGAAATGGGCTACTATTACACAAAACTAGATGAGCATGTTCTGGAGCGATCCAAGCAAAAGTGAACTTGTTTAGCCATCGGAAAAATTGCCCTTGATAGCTTTCAGAATGTCGTATCAAAACTTCTTGACAACATAGATTAAAGACCTATCTTTCTGATTTGTTAATGCCAAAAAATCAAAGTTTCCAGCATCATCTACTAAAGTTATCAATGGTTCCAGCAAAGCTCTCAACCGTGGGGGAGCTAGTTAATGCGTCAAAGTCAAATTCTTTACAGAAAAATACAGAAAAGGTATGTAACAAATATACAAAACAAATACAGGCATCCTAAACAGTAAGACCTTAAACACCAAAAAGGACGTACATCAGAATATTGGTGAAGTTCTCTTTTGCTGTGTCTTTTCAGAAGTGAGTTTCTAGCCACTTTGACTAACCTCACAAGAAGCAAAGTTAGTTATGACTAGATTTCAACCCATCAAATGACTTTTTTGAAAAATTAGAAAGTTTTTGGGAATGAGGATAGCACAAGCCAAAGACAGCATAGAACTCATGAAAGAGATCACATCTTGCTACGGCATAGTCTTTACGGACCATAAGAATAAAACCTTCAATGGATAAAATCAAACCTTATTTTTTCGAGCTTTTACAGCTTCAAGAATTTGTATTGTGGTAGATGAGTTATTGTACCATCATAAAGAAGACAAAGAAGGATAGGGATTGGTGGAGCACATTGAAAGGATATGATCAACTTTGACACAAAGATGAATTATACATTCCTCAATCATTGAAGACAGAAAGTACTTGCCCTTTGCCAAGGGTCGCTACTACTTCCGGAGCAGCCCTGGATTGTATGATATTGCTTGTTAATGTTCCACTATCAAACTTTGTAAACTGAAAAATGGATAGAAATACCAATCACATAACAATTCTAGCAACACCTATTCATTTGTACTTTGTAGAGACATGATTCGCAATATTTCCTGACAATAAGCTGATTTGTGCACCAATAATGTCAATGGACTTGCTGTTGGTAATGGAAATACAGAATATAAGAATGTTCTATGAAATTACACATCTGGACACTAACCGTAATAGCTGAGAACTATCCATATCATTCCACTTACAAATTTGTATGACAATAAATAATATTTTGTCAGATAAATTTAGTGATGATTAATTATTGCTTGTAAATGACTTTTTCAGCAAATTTCTATCATTCATGCCATTTTGCATCCTTTTCCGACACTTTCCATTACTTATATTTGAGATACAAATATTGCTTGCTAAGGTTGCAATGCATATGTAAAGTTACCACCATATATAAAATGGGTGACATAATTTTCATGCAATGATCTTTTTATGTTTGCATATAAATTGGTTGGCATGGAATATGAGCAATCATAGATTTGTGTCATCAACTTCTCACAATCACTTTCAAGATATTGTTGCAAATATCCTGGCTTATCCATGATGTTGGTCAAATCAATTACTGCTGTTCTTCTTGCATTGTTTGCAGACATGTTTCTAGCTTTCTGAATCATGCTGAAATCATGGCTGCATTGTATTCACGGATGTTTTTCAAAAACAAGTGCAAGAACAAATTGAGCAGTAGTGGCTCCAGCTGTGAAAAACATTATGAAATCAAATCATGTTAGTGTTGCTTGCTGTTTCACAGGACGTATTTGTCTTTATTTCAATCCAGTAATTGTTCAGTCTGTTCCTATTTTCCCTTCTGCTTTCTGCCAATACCCCTTTTTGCTAACTCTCAAAGAACTGCAGCAAATCAGGCTCTTCATACTTGAACAAATTCAATTCAATCATCACTTCTCATATCACTTTTTATGCAGCACTACTCAAGTAGACAAGACTGAAGGTATAACATATCAAAAACATTAGAAATCGTTTTTGTTATGGTCAGGAAACAAGGTTGAAAGGTCCACAGGTTTACCATGGATCAAACTCAATCTTTAATGGATTTTTATTTTTCTGTTTAGGTCTATATTGGCTATAACACGAAACCTGTCCAGCTGTACTAGTCCAGATTTCTTCCTTTTGATAATCTCTTAATGTTGATGTTCTTTAAAATGAGACTAATTGTGATTGAGTAATTTAGCTTTCCCTCATTTGCTAGACGTAAAAATGTCAAACGGATCGACTTAATTCTATTCCTTAAGTTTTTGGAAAGTTTTGATAGAGCACGATATGGCTTAGTAGAGCTTCAATGCCAATATTTGCATACGCCAAAGCAGCATTTCTGTAGCCCTGACCGTAAACGTCACTATCATCCGTTTCAATGCAAAACTTGAAATACTGTCGTAACTTTTCATCGGTTGGGCCGTCTTCGGCGTAGTTTTCCACAGAAGAAGGACCCAGACCTTCTGCAAGATATAGCATAGCAATCAATTGAGCGCATCCTTCCTCTACTTGGGCAGGAATTGGGTATTGGCAGTCAAACCTTGGGTGTAACTTTATCCAAGCATGAGTTGCTTCATGTGCGAGGACACTGGCCGTGAGATCTCGGGGAAGGCCAGAGAGACATAGAATTGCAGTAACACTTGCATCTGGATTACTTTTATCCGCGTCAGGAACTTGGAAGTAAGTATAGCCTCTGGACTCAGCATCACCAGACACAAAACTAGAATTGTTCCTGTCGAATTTCAATTTTGCTAACTTTAAACGGCGCCCGCTTTGATGTTCCGTGAGGCAAAGGCCACGTGTCATGACTTGAGAAGAGCCATCATGTGCTACCCCACTTGCCATGAGATGCTCATTAAGTGCATCATAACCAACAATTAAAATCGGAACCTTTCTCATATCTTTCCAAATTGGGAGCTTCAAGAAGTTTTCAAAGAAAAAGATAACACTTTCCCATAACGCTTGCGCTTCTACACTGTCAACAATGACTGAGCGACAACAGGCGTAGCAAACACAACGACCGTTATCATTTAGGTCAGCAAAGGGTTCGCTCATGGGCTCGAATCTATGACATCCTGTACACCGCCGACCTGGATTGATACCATGATGAGGACACATCTGTTCTTGATCAAAGAATGGATGCTTGATAAAGGAAATTTTGCCATCTGGTCCATAGGGGATGAGTTGTTTACACACAGCACATTTAACACCATAGAGCTCTGAATAGCATGATCGATGAAGTGGATGTTTGTCTCCAGTTTCATCCGTCATGTATGCAAAGGAACCATTCGCGTCAATGACTTCGTAGCAACCGACACATTTGAAGCATTCAGGATGAAATTTCTTATCAAGTGCCACCAAAAACGATGTTGCTGGCTTTTGACAAATAGTACAGATCGACGCGGCTCGTCGAGACAAGAAATTGGATTTCTTCCGACCTCCCTGCGAGGAATCGGCATTGGGAGAATATGATTCTTGATTCCCATCAGCTGCATATGGGAGCGGGACATCAGCTGCTCTAGATCGAGGTGGAATGGGTGCAGGGATTGCTATAACGGGCTTTTGAGTTTGATTTGGCACTTTGTCGTTCTTAGATGTCTTTTCCTTTGAAGATCTCTGGAATAAGCTGGAAAATTTCTTATTCCGGTCTTTCGTACCAGAGACATCAGGGGCAGGTATTCCAGAGAGAGGAGACTCATTTAGGAACATGGCCATTCCAGGAGGTGTTTTTCTTTGGTTGGATTTCGGAGATATAGTAGCCCTATGCGGATTCGACGTTGGAGAAGGGCTGGTTCGTTGTTGTGTTGAGGATGCATGCTCTTGACTTCTATCCCTTTCAATTGGGGTTTTGTAAGGATAAGAAGAAAATGCTGTGTTATTGGAAGGAGGAAAATTAGGTGCGTCAAGAATTTGATTTTGTGAAGGTTCAGGAAAAGGTCTCAAGTCCGAATTATCTTGCGATTGATTTCGAATTGAAGAAAGAGTTTCAATATTGAGATTTTGGAAACTTTCGTTAGAGGTGGCCAAAAGTCTAGCAAGCCTAGCGTCTTCCTCTTCTTGGCGAAACCTATTTTTTTGAATGGACTCGATTTCTTGCACGCGCGCAATTTCAAGTTCAGATTGACGATTCCTGTGAGTGAGACGCGGATCTTGTGCTCCAGACCAATAAGGATATGTAGGTCTAGCATTATCAGTAGGCGTCGAGACACGTCGTCCATTAGATTCGACATGACGAGTGGCCCGTTCTTTGATTTGACGAGCGTATTTTACTTGGTCCCGATACTCATTTTCCATGCTACCTAGGGATTCTTCTTGTTGGATACGACGTGCTAATTCCATGTCGTCTACTGGTCTGCCACTACGTAATGCATCGAGTTCTTGTCGCTGTAGAATTAGGAAAAGCTCTTCATCATCCATGCCATCTCGAAGAGATGCAGCGGCTGGAAATGGGTTTGTGATTACCGGAGATGTACGTCTCCTTCCAGTAACGTCATCAAGCAATCTTGCCTCTTCGTTAATCTCATCCTGCATACGACGAGCGAGAGCTTCGTCGTTCATTGTGGGTTCCATGTCCCTGTGGTTAATGTTACTGGAATTATCAAAACTTCTAAAATGACTCTAAAGGCAACGGTTAAATAACCAGTAGAACCCCGCTGCTTTACCGAGTATCTGCAACTCACAGACACTATGACATCGAATGTTTATTCAAGCTTGACCTTCGTTCGTAAAATCTTCCTTTTCATCCTCTTTCAAAAAATCCGCTGCAAAATAACCAAGTCAACAGGACATGATTGAGTATTTGAGTTAAGCCAAGTAGGAAGGACCATAGGAAATGTGGCCTGAAACCGAAAGTTGATTAACCATGTCATTGCAAACCATGACTAATGGAACCAGACACGTAGTGTTAGCCACTCAAACTAGACCTTGATTGAGGTGGGTTTATGTGCAATGGAAGATAATTCTGAAGAAGCACATGTAATGGGGAGAAATTAATCCACCAATGAGTGTCTCAGTCTCTTTGTGTGTAAGGGGAGTCTAAACGCTATCCTTTTTCTGTGGATGCCTTGTCTGCTAATTGAATAGTCCAGATAACTTAGCTGATTGATACATTTCAAATTCAGATGTGAGTTTAGGTAAATTAACGTTAAGGTTTAGTCTTTCCGAATGTTTGGGGGGGGGGGTGGTTGTTTTTCGTTTTTCGGGACTCATCATTTCACATGATTTGTTGTTCGTCATCGTCAGTTCGGCGGTGGCGGTGGTGTCAATCCATCCTCTCAAGGGAATTCCGTTGTGGACGTAATATGACTACACAATCACATTATGAAAGTCATTCGACATCTTCCTACGAATCGGCATACTTTTATTCGGAGGGAGAGTATACGGAATACCTTTCAAGGATTGTGACAAGGCGATTGGGATTAGAACCCACATCGTGTCGTCGGATTTTGGACGTTGGAGGCGGTACAGGAAATTTCACTCGTATGTTACTTCGAAAGTCTCCAGAAGTGGAGGCTATTGTAGTAGATCCCTTCTTATTGGAGATAAACCAGTCAGATGTGGATGGGAATCGTGATAGTAATAATCTCAGTAGTATTAGTAACAGTAACTCCTCCTCCGCCTCCCCACCTGCTGTTACGAACCGTGTCAAATTTGTCAAGGCATCCGCAGAAATCTTTTTGGATCCCCCAACAGAAGAGACATTGTGGTGGCGTCAAGATTATCATCAAGTTTTGATGAAGGAGGTTATTCATCATGTCGATGCCTCAAATAGGATTGGAGTGTTTTCTGGGATATTTGGTGACCTACCGGAAAAACCATCCACCGACCCAGGCTTGCTCATAGTTACTCGTCCAAGCGAAGACATTGATTATCCGATTTGGGCAGAGGCGAAAGATGTATGGGCTCAAAATCAACCTTCCCTAAAGCAACTTCAATACGAGTTGGAACAAGCAGGTTTTTCCTACATTTCCAATACGACAGAAGGCTATCCTTGCGAGATAAAATTTGATCGGTGGGTTTCGATGATAAAGAACCGATTTTGGAGCACGTTCTCTCATTTCACAAATCAAGAACTCGATGACGCTTGTGAACAGCTTCGAAAAGATGAGAATCATCGCATTGATGAAAATGGTATTATCAGATTTGAGGATCGATTATTGTTCATCTCGGCATTCAAATGATATTAGAAGGATCACTTTATTTCTCGATCAAATGCTACAATAAACTTAATTATGATAGAAATTAAAAAAAGGCTAAGTTTACAATTTACTTTGAAGTTTCTTCCTCGCTTTCTTCAATTCGATCAAAGCCACACTTCTTTGATGTACAGCATCTGGACCATCTGCAACACGGAGGGTTCGTAGTCCTACCAATATCCGAGCAAGCGGAAGATCCTCGTGGAAGCCTGCACCGCCATGGATTTGCAAGGCTCGGTCCACGACACGTAACGCTAGGTTGGGGATGGCAACCTTAATGATGGCAATCATCCCACGTGCTGCTCTTGCACCTCCATCCATATCCATCTTTTCCGCACAGGAAAGTGTCAACAAACGGGCTGCTTCAATGTCAGATGCTGAATCGGCAATCATTGCTTGACAAAGCCCATGTTCGGCCAACATTGATCCAAATGTTTGTCGAGATAATGCTCGCTCCAACATGAGATCGTAACACCGCACGGCCATCCCTACAGCTCGCATACAATGATGAATCCGACCTGGACCTAACCTAGCTTGTGCAACCTGAAAGCCACTACCTTCTCCAATGATCAAGTCTTGAGGAGTAACGACGATATTGTTGAGCTTCACATGAGCATGACCCTGTGGAGCATCATCATAACCCATAACTGTTAACGGTCGAACCATCTCAACGTCCTTCATATCCACTATAACAACTGTGTGTGCTCTATGAGCTGATAGGTTTCTTGCATTCAATTGGATATTAGGACATTGAGAGTAATCCATTCTAGCAAGAACAAATCCTACTTTACAGCGTGGGTCCATTGCTCCCGTGCTCCACCATTTCGATCCGTTCAAGCGGTAGGAGATCTCCCCGTTGGGTCCCTCGAGTCGAGTTAGTGTTGTTTCAATGTTAGTTGCATCACTGCTTGCTACATCTGGTTCCGTCATCAAGAAGCATGATCGAATCTTTCCTTGCAAAAGAGGGAGTAAGAAACGTTCTCTTTGTAAAGGGGTTCCAAAATGCATCAATACCTCCATATTCCCTGTGTCAGGTGCATTGCAATTACAGGCTTCCGGTGTTAGAAAGGATTTACCCATACTTTCACAAAGAATCCCATATTCACGGTACGATAGAACTGTTGACGGCAAGAACTCGCTTGGAATACCACAAGTCAGATGTGGAGGTATGAAAAGATTCCACAGTCCTAGGTCTTTAGCCTCCTCCTTGAGCCGTTCTATACATGGCGGGATTGCATCCAGTGTCCATCTATCGCGTCCAATACGATTTTTCAAGTGATTTTCATATTCGACTTCAGCAGGTTGACAACGCTGCAATACAAAGTTGTCCAATTTGGATTTAATCTCTTGAACCTCGGGAGAAAGTCGAGATAGGGACATTGTTACTTGTGTTTCCAGGATAATGAACTTCAGCTGTCAAACTTTTTACTGGTGTATTGTAATTAAGTATTGCATCATCAGTAGTCAGTTCTGTTTTTTTAATCTCGCATGCGTTCATTTCTAGTACCAAAGATATGTAAGTGCGAAGTACTAAAGATTTGGTACTCTAGTTGGTTGGTCAGCCCTGATGGTGCTCCCAGATAAGAGGCAGAAGACGCCTGTATATATAATGACTTCAAGGTCCATGGGAGAAGTGTCAGAGTTTAGGAAATAGCCACACATTCTTGGTACGCTCGTGGCTGCTGATCTTCCCTTGATACAACAGAAATTCTGAGCATCTAGGACAAAACAATCATCAAACTTGTATTCGCTGAAATTTTCACTTCTACAATCATTCTTTAAACATTTTGGTCAAAACAATTCCATGTGCACTTTGTTCGTAACACAGACAAAAAACAATTTTATTACACAAGTGGCAGATTAAGTAGTAGTGTATGTCTGGAAACAAATCGATATCTTCAGTGATTCAAACGTTTAGCTGGACAAAACTCTGCGATTTCATGTGGGCTATTGTGAGAAATAAATTGTGCAACACAGAAGTCATTGACATTCATAGGAACTTTTATTGCTGTATTCACAAGAGCTGTACATTTCTCTGTCAACTGTAATTAAGTTCTTAGTTCAGACCAATATAAGCTAAAATATTGATAACGTCAATAACAGCAGAAAATTAAATATTTTATCTGGTCTAGACCCAGAGATAACATTGACTAGGATCTTTATTGTTTTTGATTTTTCATCCACTATGAGAACACTCAAGCTATTTAAAGTTCAATTCGGAACTTGTGTTTCCGGAATCACAGGTTTCAACTGTCTTCGTCTTTTTTCAAGATCAACTTTGAACTGTACATAAGGTACATTGGGTGGTAGCTGCGTCGTCATAAAGAGGGATTGAATGTTTAAACAATTTATTTTAGTGCTTTAGGGATTTGTTTTTGATTTTGAATATTCAATTCTTTGACTAGAGATTTTCATATCTGTCTTCATTTTACGGCAACCGCTACAATATAAGTTATGAGGCTCTGAATAACGTAAATTTCAGAATTCTTTAAGACTGCAATCAAATCTCTATCTTCAAACAAATATAATGTCAATATCCGTTGGCTTCTATGCGTAAGCCCCGAAATTAAGAAGACTGATGAAAGCTGTAGACCTGACACACCTGAAAGGTTTAGCCAAAAAAGTAAACTTCATACAAGCATTCAAACAATTTAAGGCTTCTATATATATTTAGAAATTCCTAGCATTGTGGAGGAGACTGCATTCGTCTTCAATAATCGTCATCATATAAAAAAACAGAATACTTAATCATTTTCGACTATTCTAATTCCGAGTTACAACAGCAAGCAGCGATGCTGATCTCGTTCAAAGTCTACTCACTTTTTCATCTTCTAAGCCAATATTGTCGATAGGGATCATCACAATGGGATGCCTAAAAAGATGCAACATTTTACAATAATTAAACTGATCTCATTGACTGCTTCAAAGATAGCCACATTCTCAGCCTCCTTTTGCCCATTTTTCTCCTGCAGATGGCCATTCTCAACACGTAGATCATAAACCTGGCGATACTGCTTTGATTTTCTGTATCTGTCACATTTGCTTTTACTGTATATGACAGCATTCAAATTTATGCATGAGTTCTTGGCTCAATTTTCACACGGCATGAAGCAGTATCCAAAGTAATCATTGTCACCCTTAACATTTCTTTGTATGCAGCCATAAAAAGGCACTTGATCAATACACTTTAATGACTCTCTCACTACATTTGCAATGTCTAAATAGGAGTGTTTGATCTAGCAAAGGAGCATTTTCACATCAGACCTGTACATGGATAGCATAAAAATGTCAATTCCTTCGACCCCATTGTTTGGCCTCAAAATCGTGAGAACTGGGAGTTCCAGGAGTGGATTTCTTGGACTTCTTCACCAAACCTCTCTCTTTCTTAAGTGATTAATCAAACGAGCTTGCATGGCTCTCACTTTCTCTATGTCCTGGACAGCCTTGCAGCGATAACTGTCGGTCAGCTTATTTTTTTTCTTTGACAAACCTGTAACTTTTTCACACCTAAATGGCTTCAAGAGAATTATCTACATTGATAAATATCAAAATGATCCCACTGGAGATATTCTTAATCAATAAACAGGGATCAACTTGGTTCTTGAGTGATGAGTTTTGCCTTTCTTTTTCCAACTATCATGACAATTAGCAAGATTCAGACCAATTTATGATTGACCAATGGAGCAAAGATGTCATTGTAGTCAATGCCTGGAGCTAAACCAGCTAATCAAGCGCACAGATGCTGCTTTGATTTACCTTGAACAACCACTTGCATTTTACGATTTGACAACCAACTGGCATCTCTGACAGCTTGACTACAGATCATCTCCTTGAATATTTTCGGCATGTCATCTTGCCACTTTCTTTTATGGTCTTCAAGTAAATGTTTTGAAACCTGTTTAAAGCTAGCTGGTTCATTTTGATGATCACTTACAAATAAGGCAAAGTTAGCCTGATCAACAATTATCTCTCTTGCAGGAACGAAGACACTGTAAATCCGTTGTGAGCCTTCATAACTTAACCTTGTTGTGTTTTGAGATAAAGAATGCCAAAGAAGAGTCGATCAACAGGACTCAGCATGCAACAGCGAAGAAAAATCATGGAACATCGCTTTAAATTCAGAACTTGAAGCAGAATATAAAGACGTGGAATACACAGAGAATGAATAAACACAGAATTCAAGCAGAACACTAAAAAAAGAACCAGACGTACCATAGACTAGACATCTAGGCATAATTTGAAATCGATAACGTAATTTTGTAAACGATGAAACACTTTGATCGACAACATCTGAAAGGGATGGCACTGCCTTCATTTACAAAGAAATATTCACTAGATGATTATACAGTGCCTCTAAAGGAAAGCATTGATGGAACTAAGACCGATAAACTACAAAACAATGAAAACTCGAACTGCAAGTCTCGCAAACGCCACTGGAATTCGACTAGCCATCAAAGATATCTGTCATCTCTAGAACAACTCCAAGATGATTCGACGATTGCAGATTTCGATGATTTTGATGACTTGAAAGACTCTATACACTTGGCAAAACAAAGATTAGGTCGACATGGAGATTTGCATGGTAATTGCACCGAGGCAGAAACAAGTCTAACTCAAAATGGTGTCTACAGCGATTTTTCGCAATATGTAAAGCAAGAGGGCTATGAGAATAAGCAAATACATTCTTCTAACCTTGCGAAACAATCTAGCTTGCAGCAAAAGATTATGGCTAAGGCCGCGTAAGTTGGAGAATGATCCTAGGTATTGCAGAAAACTAAAAACATAGAAAAAGTGCATTATTCATTATGAAATTCCATATACAATTGAAGGTATAATAGACTGTTTTTAGAACTCACGGATAAGTGTCTCCATTTACTCGGTGAGAAAGGACTTAATGATTTTAATTCTTGCACTAAATACCCAAGAACCGCGTAGTTCATATTGGAAAAATGCAGAGAATATCCTCCTGAATCACTGCTAGATCTGCCAGGGAGGCTCTACAAATATATCATTCCATCATGAGTTTGTTTCACAATTTCGAAATTTCGGACTCTTTTTTAGATTATTTCAGTGTCATCGTAATTTGTCCAAGTAATGGTGACTGAAAAGATGTCAGTCAAATTTAGAAAAAATGTAGATAATTTGTCGTATTTAGAAAGCAATTGCAGTGTCATTCGATTCTACTCCGCTTTAATTCGAAAGTTTGCAACGTGTCAACAAGCATGCAAGGCTTCTGATTTTAGTGATTATTTTCCTACTTCTCTTTTCCTTGGGACTCCTCACTGTAGGGTCATCCAGAAAAGTGCGTAAGGAAATTAATTTACTTTCAATTATTAACTTTTGACCTCATAGCACATTCACCTTGTTATCGTCCTCTCTGTCTTGTTCAAGATAAAGTGAATTCAGCCCCTCTTAGACAGGATCCGTTGTCATGAATATATCCTTATTATTTAAGCGCAAAAGCTGATTAGAAGCAATACGATCATTGTGAAGAAACAATCGACTGGTAAATTGGAGTTTTCAAGCAATAAAGTAATATTCTTTGTAATGGAAAGTTCACAGAATCAGCATCTGTATCATTTAGGTTGGTAGCGATCATTTATTGGAACTGTAAATTCGACTGCAGGAGATGCTACTGTTCACCACTGTGCACAGACTTCCAAGTGCTGGTTCCGACAGGTTTATCAAATAGCTGAATGAACCTTCAATCTCACCTTGCTCAAAAGCTGTTATTGCACCCAACAACAATGCTGTTATTTCAAGCGATTGTCATTCACAATAAAATTTGTGAATTTTGAATCAGCCTAAGAAGAGTATTGACAAAACCAATGCCACAGGTCACAAACGACAAGAACGTAAAGTAAAAAGAACTTAACTATCAATTTTGAAAAATTGTAGATTACAATCGAAAATCCATGACAAAACAATTTAGATCCAGAAAGACAAAGTAATAATACTTACACGAAGAAAATGCTTGGAACTGAATTATCTAGCCAAATTAGGGTTATTAAAAATGAGCATAGTCAAGATTATGAAAATATCGTCTACCTTTCTCTATTGGAAGGCACTTCAAACTTCTAAATTACGAAGAATGAAACTGGCACCTAGGAAAAGGGATACAATATGTGCTGACAGTACTCCGAAAGGGGAATTGTAAATACTTTTACAAGTTCTCGAATTAGAATAAACTTTTTAAGTCTAAATGAATGAGAAAAAAGCTATGAGCAAGAATAGAAATGTCATGTCCTTGTAAGTAGCATGAAATGATGCTAGAAAGCGTTAGACATGACTCTAATAAATTGATACACCCCCTATGATATTAGATCAGTTTCGAAGAGTCACTTGAAAAGTGCAAGGGTCATCATGTGACACTCACATACTGAAGTGAAGAAGAAAAGTTTTAAATCTGAGTCAGAGTATATCCGGCAAAATTAAAAAGACCAACGAAGATAGCAAAAAAGTTGAAGGAAGATATATTAATACATCCCCTAACAATATTTTAAGGATTCAGGAATCACAGCTACTTCGGTGAAAACTTGGTAACCGAAAGAACGAATAAAAGACATACAGGTCGAATGGCAAAATCTGGGAGGCAACCATGTGACTAAGTTCAAGTATCTTATGCATAAGTATAATCACACAAAAGCCGTGGAAAAATAATGAAATAGATCCCCCTTTCGAGAAAATAAACATGCTAGTGGATAATTAATTCTGATTTGGGATTGTGATGCTAAATTATGATTAGCACAAGAAAGGTGTCAATGAAGTCCTTGAAAATTAGAGGAAACATAATTTTGGAATGAAAAGTGAAAAATCTTAAGGTTTATTTGAGTTGTTGCGCAAAGAGGAATAAGGAAAAGAGTGTTTTATGGATGCTGAACACGACTTGATGAAAACCTCAGCGCTGGAATTTGGGGACATTATGAAAACATGATATGATCTCCTACAACCTACATGTTAACCATGAACACCTAAGTGACAAGGATAAGTTTGATAGGGAGTTACAAGAGGATAAGATCTGTAATGGGAACCATTTCAAAACCTAAATACTTGCATTTTAGGAGTAGCTCCAATTTAGTAAGTTAAAATTTGGTTTAATGAGGTTTCTAAATAGCGAATTGCTTGTATATAAATTCTGAAATGTGTATTTCTCATTCTAGTAAGATCGGATAGCTTCTCCTATCTGTATTCTGACGAAATAAAATGTGTTAAGAAGCTGTTACAGTCATCAAAACAAAACCCCTCCATCCCTGAGACTTGGCAGTCACATTCTCTAAAGTCTGAAGGAATCGAATACAAGGAATATCAACATGGTCCGCATTGTTAACAATTTTAGAACGTTTTTTGAATTCGGTAGCACTTATATCTTTTATGAATTATTACGAGAAAGCACGACTGACAGGAAAAGAATTAATGGGGAGACAAAGTCGCAGCTTCAAGTTTGCACAAGATCAATGTTGCTAGAAAGACCCGAAATCATTTTAATTTTAGGTTACATGCTTTTACGAAAAGGATCATTCAATTTGTTTAAGCGATAGGCTATATTTACTCCATTCTTTTTTAGGTTCATATGTCATTTGATTTCATCACTATTCTATTTCATTTAAGGTTGAGATGATTAAGAAAAAGTAATTTTAGTACAATAAGAGTTATAAACTTTACTGGTAAGAAGGATAAATGGCCCACATAGAGTGATGAGTTTCTGACCAGAGCAAGGCGCTCTGAATTAAAGTTTTTACTGTTGGGAAACTTGAGATGATTAAAAGAGATGAAGAAATCAAGGAGAAGAATATAAAGGGCAAGAAAGGCTCAGAGTAATTTGGCTTTATGCGTTTGCCTACACAGAGTTTGATATATACATCGACATGGGGAGCGGCAGAGGAAAAGTGGCGATCAACATGGTTAAAGGATGTAAGAGTATGGTCTACAGCCATTCCAAAGGATAGATTGAATAAGAACTTTGAATCTTCCCCATTCTCTTCCCTTAAAACAACATATTTACTATTTAGGCAGAGTGCTTCAAAGAGAAATGAGGATCCAGATTCTTTGACTACTTACCTTTTCATCCAATCAATAGAAACAGAAATAATCTACCCACTTCAGGTACTACACGAGAAGAAATTGCAGGATCATCGGCTAATGTAGTTTTCACCTTGATGTCAGAAAGTTCCAACGTTTGGGATAATCCTTGGATTGGAGATAGTGGAGCTTCACAACACTCCTGCAATGAGCATAAAGAAGTCTTTCGCAAAGAGGTTATTTCAGATAAGATAACAGTTGGCAACGGAAAGACCATGGAAACCCCAAGATAAGGCCACTAAGGTAGGATCTTTAATAGAAAGATGGGACACGATTACAAATCATACTTCCAAAAGTCAAGCTTATTCCCGAGTTTGGATGAAACTATTCAGCTTCAACAAGGCTCTATAGAACGGATTTCGAATTGGAAATGACAGCTTACTAGTCCAACTAACAAAGGGGAAAACAGGTTTAGCCTTTGACCAAGTCTTAAAGAATAAGACCATTGTTGTATCCCGATTATGTTCCTTCATTCGCAAATTCAGTTCAGTACACAAAGCTTTGGGACACTACAGAGAAGACATTCTCAAGACAACACCAAAGGTTATGATTGGAAGCTACTTGGGACGTTTCAAGTGTGTCAAGATTGTACGATTGGGATGGCTAATCATAAAGACATTAAATCTTGCAGTCATAAAGAAGTAAGGCTCCAGAAATGTGACTCTACACTGATATCAGCTCAACCAAGGAGACCACTTTGGTGTTTGAGGATTTTGTTTACATGTGATAAATTGCTTGTAAAAGTGACACGGCTGATGGGTAGCTTCCTTTAGTCTAACCTACAACACTGATTATATGCACTAAATAAACTACCACTAGAGCATCAATTTAGACTTGCTATGCTATGTCTATCAAATTATTCTACCACTTGCAATAATGAACATTTTTGTAAAGACATTTCAAAAACGTCATTGTTTGTAGCTGCTGTGTCAAGCCAGCCTGAAGAATTGACTTGATCTATACACTCAATGATTTTGATGTTATTTTTTGAAGTAACGGCCTCTTTCTACAAATTGATTCATTTTTATTCCCATACACATATTCTGCCTTTTGGGTTACCCGATCCAAGAGATTACTGACATGAAGCATGAAATAGAAATCATCAGAACATTAAAAAAAGCCCATAAAGTTACCAGAAGTTACCATAACCCTAACATGAAATGGCTTAATGTCTGAATGTCGTATTGTACTTTCAAAAATCACTTTCAAACCTTTCTCATGATTTCGAACTATGATAGGTCTTGCTGATGGAATACTGATTATCCTCATGTTTTCATCTAGAGTATCTTCCTTCCATTCAACTCCATGTAAAATACAGCCTAGCGTCACGAAAACCATGTCTATCCTTCGAAATCGGATTAGAATGTTATCTTCGTCACCACTACCATGGATCACTTTAGAGGAAGGATCTCATTCGTCAGAACTGATTGTGAAGAAAAGCCAATTTTTAGGCTATGCAAAGCACGCCGAAACTTGGAAAGAAGCTCAACAGTACCTTGAGGAAGTTCGATTGGAACATCCCAAGGCTCGACACATATGTTTTGGTTTTGTTGCAGGAATCAATCCCTTGATAGAACGATGCTCCGATGGTGGAGAGCCAACGGGAACAGCAGGGTCGCCAATTTTGGGAGCCATTCAAGGGGAAAGACTCACAGACACTATGTGCATAGTCGTCCGGTACTTTGGTGGAATCAAATTAGGGGCCGGAGGTTTAATTCGTGCCTATGGTGGAGGGGCCAGACAGGTCCTACGAGCGGCACCAAAGAAAATAGTGATCCCCAGAACTACCTTTCGAGTGATTGTACCATCACAGTTTATTGGACAACTGTATGATTCAATTTCAAAGGCAGGAGCTGATGCATCTGATGAAGAATACGATGTTTACGGTAAGTTGTCATTAAGCATCACTGTCGAAACAGAAAGGGAATCGATTCTTCGGAATAGTCTTACTGATTCAACGCGAGGAGAGATAACGTTTCTATAACATTGATTAGAGAACTCAATTGATTTCTATTCGTAAATCACAATTAACCTAAGCTGAACACATCAAACACGATGCATCTCCTTCTATTTACCTACCCAATTCGTCTTTGAAGCTTCTTATATGCTAGAATAAGTGCAGTAGGCATCGAATCCATTACTCATGTAGAACATGATTCCCCCGGAATACATCCCTCCTTCAGCAACTTTATTTCTTGTTCCAAATTTTTTCGTGCTTGACTTTCAAGGTTTTCACGGAAGAGTTGTGTAAAATAAATATGACGCTCCATCCCAAAATTTGACAAGATTTCAGCGCGTTTCTCGCAATAGACTGTCCGTTCCACCCAAGCATACTCTTGTCGTATAAGCGAGGCGTAATGCAAATAGGCCTCTTCGTCCTTGGCCAAGACAGCCATATCCATATCCAGGAAGAATTCAAGAGACTGATCTTTATTATTTTTCGGAGGTTGATGATGTTGTGTGCAACGAATATATTGGTCAACCTTTGGTCCTAAGGTGTCATCAAGACTTTGATGCTCGATATAAAATTCCTGAAACAATTCGGCACTGGCTTCTTCGTTACGGTTTGAGTGAGGATCATAGATGGCATCATGAAAAAATATGGACAAGACGACAACTGGATCCTTCGATTGTTGCAGGTGATCGGCATATTCCATCATCTCATATAGATGCATCATTGTGTGATAGTGACGGTCAGTGGATGTTTGGTGCAACGTTACGATTTGGTTCCACCATGACGATGCATCCTTCCGAAAACATGGACACACAACTGTATTCCATCTTGCTTGAAGTGAAAGAAGCTCAAATTCAGTCGCTTCAAACTTTTTATTACATTGAATCGACAACAGATTTAACGACATGAAAAAACCTCAAAACAATGAAGTATGCATGTTACAAGTACAATGCAAGAAACGTAACTTTAACTTTAAATCCTAAAAATAAACATGAGGTGATGCCATTACGTTGCTACTGTCAGTTTTTTTAACATTATTTGTAAGGTTTCGAGGTATGCAATCTTTAGGTCTAGAATTTTATTTTATCCATGCGTCCAAAGGATAAACCAACATTTGTTTTCCTATCTGTAATCTTTGGAAAGAGAATAGTTCAGAGTTTCCTGTTTACGCAGCAAAAATTCATTTCCAGAGTGTTGCCGTGTTCTATGGCACGTATTCCCGATAAGAATAGCTTTCTTTATGAATGGGCAGAACATGATGACGACTCATTTCATGATCTTGATATGAATGAAGCGATTGAAATTAGACTCTCATTGTTAGCATGGTATGATTGTAATAGGCGGAAACTTCCATGGCGTGGAGACCCTCCTCCCTATGATGGAAGTACAGCAGGAGTCAACAAAGTTCCCATTCGGGGGGGAAAGCTAAGTCCTGAACCAAAATCAAGCCAACCAAAGATAAAACAGTTTTTTGTGGCCAAAGCTCATGAAGAGAAGGTTGTATCCCAAGACATTGAAAAGCAAAGCGTTATTACTCCCATACCTGTATCAGCCTATGGAGTCTGGGTAAGCGAAATCATGCTGCAACAAACTCGTGTTGAAGCCGTGATTCCGTATTACCTGAAATGGATGAAATCGTTCCCCACTGTTGTAGATCTGGCAAATGCTTCCGAAGAAGACGTGAATTCTCATTGGGCTGGTCTGGGCTTCTATCGTCGCGCAAGACTTTTGCATCAGGGAGCCAAGTTAGTTGTAGATGAATATAGGGGAAAGTTGCCGGAATCTGTGGACGAGTTAATGAAGATTAATGGTATCGGACAATATACAGCATCAGCTATCGCGTCGATAGCATTTGATGTTAACGTCCCAGTGGTAGATGGTAATGTTTGTCGCGTCTTATCTCGTTTAAGAGCCATAGCCAATAACATCAAGGCGCCTATCCTCAAGGATAAGTTAGGCTGGCGAATTGCGAAGCAGATCGTTGATGCTGGAGATCGAGCTGGTGACGTAAATCAAGCGTTAATGGAACTTGGAGCAACGCTGTGTGCTCCTTCGGGTACTGGATTAGATGAACGTGACCCTCTTAGAAAATTTTATCTGTCAACAAAGTTGATGAGCTCATATGGGGAAGAATATAAGAAATGTAAATTATCAGGGAATAGCTCGTTTCCGAGCCATGACGCACTTGTTGCAGCAGAAAGCACGAAGAAGAGATGTTGTTTATGCGCTGAGAACAAGGTATTAGTCTTAGAGGCAATAATTGAATCCTACAATAAGGACGAAGACAAAGTGTCCCATGGTCCCTTCCCATTACCCCCACCAAAGACGTCAAAGACGGAGGAAGTTCTTGCAGTTGCAGCATTGAAAATGCAACTTGATGATGGAGATGACATGTGGCTTCTAGTTAAGCGACCGAAATCGGGTTTATTGGCTGGACAATGGGAATTTCCCTCTGTGTGCGTTTGGTCAAGTGCAACCGATGAAGAGCATAAAGGGAAGGAGAGAAAAAGAAAAATAATTGAAGTTCCTTGTATTAACGAGCAAACAAGATCCGTTGCCCTAACAAAGTATTTATCTAACTTAACTGCAAGTTGCCATTGGATGAAAAAAATCAGCCAAGGAAGACAACGAAACAAATCTCTGCAACCAATTGAGCATGTTTTTAGTCACATACGCCATACTATGTGGATAGAACATCAGATTATCTTTGAAAATCAATCTAACAACACAACACAATGGACTTCTAGCTGCGGAAAGGAGTTGAGGTGGATGACACGAGATGATATGGAAAAGGTAGGAGTTACATCTGGGGTGAAGAAAATTCTGAACTCTGTCAAAACAAATAAAAAAAGGAAAGGAAGTAATGTGGTAGCATGATTTTTTTGTTCTTGTGGCTTTCAATTCAATTGGTAGCAATGCTTTTGTTATTGCAGTTTCCAATTCAATTGAATGAAACGATTTTAGTTTAGATAAATTCATGGGGAATTATCCACCAGGTTGGTCTCCAAAATGCACCTGTAATGCATGCAGCGAGACTACATGTTCACATTATTGTCAGCATTTACATGTGTTGTTGAGAATTCTCGTAGTGGATTGTACCCATCAAAATATTGTCGCAACTGTACTTGTGGTATGATTGCAATTACAGCATATCAAATGCCAGCTTTGACAAACATTCAAAAGAATTAAAGAAATAAATAAACAATAAATGCACCTTTTGAGTGTCCTAAAGGAAAGGGAGGAATCAGTCCTTGTTCAATCATAGTTGTGGGCGTAGCAGAGTGATTTTTGAAGAGTAGAAACTTCAAGGTCTATGAAGACAAGGAGTTACATTCTTTAGAATGACCACGTAACTAGTTGCATTGCATTAGTTGTTTACTGGTATATTGGATTCCACGATTCCCAGCTGTAGAATTTTTTTGATGACAAATTACCTTGACATGAAATGACCTTTTTTGATATTGTCGAGTGCAGTTTCTCCCTCCTTCTGAAAGGGTGAAAATATCCGATAGATCCATCCAACTATCCTTTTCTTCCGTCAACAGAGTAGCAGTCACCGATGAATACGAACGAAAGGAATGCCCTAACCCCTGAATACAATGGATTCCGTCCTCCCACCATAATTGCGATCGAAAACTTTGATGACGATTTTGATGAGGAAGCAGAATGGTTTCGGCGTAGGAATGTGAGCTTCTCATCTTGGTGGTATCAAGTCTCTCCTTGTATGAAGGTATTTTACATAATGACATGTGTTATTTTGGCGTCAGCCTTGGTGATTGGGTTGACTGTAGGCCTTACGGCGCCCATTCCTAATCGTACTCCTCCGAATTCTGCTGGGACATCGTCATCACAAACCAATACGATCCCAAAGGTTGATGCGACAACCCTCTTAGATGAGCCAATCGACCGAGAACCAAACATTATGGCCAAATTAGAGATATTAACATCTTCTGATCTCTTACAAAATAATACGACTCCACAGAATGCAGCATTTCGTTGGATAGTCGATAGCGATGCTATGCAACTGCAATCAAGTAACCCATTCTTGATCCAACGATACGCCGCTGCTGCTTTATATTTTTCTCTTGGTGGATCAGCCTGGAAGAGTCATTGGATCGAGGACAGTGTTGATATGGCTCCAGAATGTCTTTGGCATGGGATCGAATGTGATGAAGATAATCAAATTGTCTTCCTGTTTTTGAATGATTTAGGATTGAGAGGTCAGATCCCTTCAGAAATTTCTGCGCTGTCTCATCTCAAAAAATTGGATCTTAGAGACAATTCTTTATCTGGGACACTTCCTGATGAAATGGGGAAATTGCAACATTTGAGTAAGTTCAGTTCCAATATCAAACTTTACACTTGTACAGTGTGGATTGGGCATGTCATCTTTTTTGCCGTCGTTACTTTCAATACTTAACTTTTTCCTCTCAAGATCTCCTCCTACTTACTGGGAACGAAGACCTCTCTGGGCCAATGATAGATGGCATCTGCCAACATGTCGAGTGGGTAACTGCTACTTGCGAAAACATAGAATGTAACTGTTGTGCCAATTGCAACGGGAAAAATTTAACTATTGGAATCAATGGACCAATACAAAATAGTGATAGCTCTGGCAGAGTCGTAGATATCGATGGTCTCATTGGTAGGTTATCACCTTCAGCTGCCACGGCCGGCTCCCCTCAAAATTCTGCCTTAAATTGGATACTCTATGGAGATGAAAAAAAGCTTCAAGTTAACGATGAAACCCTGATTCAGAGGTACTCACTTGCAGTGTTTTACTATGCTCTTGGAGGACCTCAGTGGCCAACCGCGTCTTCCTGGTTAACTGCTAACAGCGAGTGTCAATACACTGGTGTTGCCTGCAATGAATTTGGATTCGTAACCACAATTGCCTTAGTTGATAACAAACTCAAAGGATCATTGCCTGAGGAGATTGGATTGCTTGATCAGCTCACCATGTTAGACTTGACCAATAATCAAATAAGTGATACCATTCCTATTCAGTTGTCTGAGCTCGAGGACTTAGAATCCCTACTTCTTCATGACAATGCAATCATTGGAATGGTCCCCTCCCAAATCTGTGAGTTACGTCAAGTAAATCTAAAGCAATTCACAACGGATTGCGAAGCAGATAACGTGAAGGTTGAGTGTGGATGTTGCACTAATTGTGAAAACTCATTGGGAAGTAACCAGGAGCGAGAAGATGGTAACCACTATGAGTCCGAGACTCAATCGAAACTTGATTACCTAGCTATCTTTGGGCGACGAGGGGAGCTTGTAGCCCAAGCTTTGGAAGCTGTCTCCGAAGATGTATACGCGGAAAACTCAGCACAAGCAGATGCTACAGAGTGGATTCTGAAAGAAGATCCCATGAGCCTTGATCACGATGATAAAGGACTTATTCAGCGCTGGGTACTTGCACTAATGTACTACCAGTTCGATGGGGCAAATTGGTTGTACAAAAATTTCCGAAATGGAAATAGCGAATGTGACTGGGATCAAATAACTTGCGATGACAGCGGACAGGTAACCGAAATAAGGCTAAGTACGTAAACAAGAATCAGCTATGAGTGCTTGATACATTAGCAACTAACGTTTCAATCCTTTTTACAACCCCCAGCGAATGGCGGATTGCTGGGAAGAGTACCATACGAACTTGGCGCTTTGGATAATTTACGAGTGTTAGATTTGCATGGGAATCGAATCGAGGGTGAGGCTCCCGAAGAATTCTGCGTTGAAGAAACAGACTCGTCATTTGCCCTCCAGGTGCTTATCTTTGACTGTCTGAACCCTCCCTTGGTCGAATGCGATTGCTGCACTCCTTGCACTGAAGAGTCATCACCAATAATTTCTAATATAGGTAGCGCTTCTGAACAACTGGATTACTTGGCTCTTTTTGGGAATCGTGGTCAACGTATAGCAAAAATTTTGGAGGGTGTTTCTGAGGCGATCTACACGCCTGGTTCAAGCAGCGCGGCTGCAGCAAAATGGATCATCCAGGAAGATGTCTTACAACTCGAGCACTCGGACCCCCATTTAATACAGCGATTTGTACTAGCTTTGTTATACTTTGAGCTAGATGGGAATAATTGGGTTTATACAAACTTTTTGAGTGGGGAAGAATGTACATGGGATGGCATCACTTGTGATACCAACGGAGTTATAACTTCTATCATTCTTAGTAAGTTGGGACAAAGATGAATCCTTGCATTTTTATTAGATTTAATCTGACACATTAATGGCTCAAAAAAGCAAACGGTGGCTTAATGGGATCTGTTCCAAATGAACTTGGTGCATTAGATGGCTTAAAGGCATTAGATTTGCACGGAAACCGAATTGAGGGAAAAGTCCCTGACGATCTTTGTGTGGAAGAAACTGACTCGTCTTTTGCATTGGAAATACTCATATTTGATTGCTTGAATCCTCCTCTTGTAGAATGCGACTGCTGTACTCCTTGTCCCGAGGAAATACATATCCCTGGTAGTGTGAACAATATTGACTACCAAGGAATGTTTGGAGCACGAGGACAGAGCATAGTGAAACTTTTGGAGGGCGTTTCCGAAGACATTTATGCATCTGGTTCTGCTAGTGCAACGGCTGCCAAATGGATAATAAAAGAAGATCCACAAGCTTTGGACCCCACTGATCCTCGGCTTGTGCAACGCTACGTGCTTGCGTTAACATACTTCATGCTAGACGGAAAGAATTGGCTGTTCAGAAACTTTTTAACTGCAGCGAATGAGTGTGAATGGGACGGCATATCCTGCAACCAGAATGATGAAGTAACCGGAATAGTGCTTCGTAAGTACCGTATTGTTGTTGTTTGTTCTTTGAGTTCACTTAATTTACCTCATGATTTGCGAATAATGTAGCAAACGGAGGATTGCTGGGAATCGTACCCTACGAATTGGGTACTCTCAGTATGCTTTCCACCGTAGATTTGCATGGAAATCGAATTGAGGGCAAAGTACCAGACGAGCTTTGCGTGGAAGAAACCGATTCTGCCTACGCGCTAAAAACCTTGATTTTTGACTGTATCGAACCTCCTCTTGTTGAATGTGATTGCTGTACTCCATGCTCTAGTGACCAAGGAGTTGAGCAGGACATGTCCTCATCCTCTGAGCCTAGTCAGGCTGTGGACTATCAATCCATTGCAGGCGATAGGGGAGTTCAAATTGCACAAGTCTTAGAAAGAGCATCTTCCGATATCAAAGTGAAAGGATCTAGCGCTGCAGATGCTGCTGTATGGCTTGCTCGATCAGATCCCATGATGATGGCTCCAGATGATGCTGGTTTACTTCAGAGATGGATCCTAACGATGATGTACTACCAATTGGATGGGCCAAATTGGGAAAATGCCGATTCTTTTTTGACTGGAGAAAGTGAATGTCAATGGGAAGGAATCACATGCAATACTGCAAACAAGGTGACGCAAATAGTACTTCCCAACAAGGGATTGTTAGGCCTCATACCACCCGAAATAGCCGACTTGGATGATTTGAACACACTTGACCTTCGAGGAAATCGTCTGGAAGGGGAAGTTCCTGTGGATTTGTGCGATGATAGAGAAATATCAGTTTTAGTTGTCGATTGCTCTACTATGCCTCTTGTATATTGTGCCTGCTGTACGCCTTGTAACTAATTGCCTAAATATATAACATTTCCTATCTTAAAGACTTTTCATTGATTTTGATATGTAATGGTTTCTTTCCTCCGAGTTTAAAGTGGTCGAATGCGAAGAATGTAAGCATCAGTGTATGTCCTGATAAAAGGAGCCCACCCTCCATGAAGAAGATACTCCTTTGTTCCATCCTTCAGGGTTGAAATGTGATTCAATGTTGCTGCGTTTCGAGCAGGAGGATGAGACAACAACGGCGATGATCCGGATAAAAGCTCCCAACTCGCCGTTTGATAGTTAGAATCTATGTGTAGGGCCCATACATCATTACTGGCTTCCAAACCTAACGATGAACGACTTGCGCCTCCAAAAGCGATGGCACAATGTGAATCATAACAACATAGACAGGGCGACGCTCTTGGAGATGGTTGATCATCACTGATTATTTGGAGACGAGTCCATTCCCATGTCTTTGTACACAAAACAAAACATTCATTTGACATGGTCCCCTCTTGAGCAGCACCGGCAAAGAATAATACATCATTCTCACTTATTACTGTCGCTGAATGTAGACCGCGACTGCTAGGACAGTCTCCTGTAGTTGATTGACTATGAAATGATTTGCCGTCAAACAGTATCACTTGATTCTGGTGACATCGATGTGTGTGTATCAAAAGCTTTTCATTTGAAATTTTCAAGCAGACATGCCGACTAGTTGGACCTCCAGGAAGGTGTAAGTCATGGAGATGTTTCCATTCTAGAGACTCTAAATCCAATTTATGTACTGTATCTAAAATAATTCCTCCTGTTCCTTGGTCTTGTGGGTCCCAGCCACCCAACAGATACATCGAATTTCCAAGGATACCACATGCTGATACCAAACGCGGCCCTGGTATGTCTCCTTTTTGTGTCAACGGTGCCCATCCAGTATCTGTCCATTCCCAAAGGTCATTTGTTACATAACGTCTCTTTACCCCCCTATCTTCATCGTTGTTGCTGACATCGTCCTCCTCGGCGTACCCTCCAAACACAAACAGTCGACCATTTGCACTCTGAAATGCAACATGACCGGATCGTTTTGGAGTGATTAGATTTGCATCGTCCCTAATTATCCATTCAGCTTGTATCTTGTTTGGATATACATTAAGAGCTGATCCCTTCATCCAACATAAAATGATAAGAAGTAGCGATTGACAGGATACACAACGTGATATGACGACCATTTAGAATTCTGTACCAAATTTAAACAAATACGTCCATGCAAACGTAATAACCAATAACCTTAAATACCAATTGAAATCATATGCAATCAACGAGGAGTTATTGACGATGGGGAGCTCTTGTGCAACAATATGGATGTTCTATGGATGAAAACATATACATGGAAGGAGGAAAGGAAAGGGAAGGGAAGGGAAGGGAAGGGAAGGGAAGTATTTCCGATAAGTATGATGGTGTGGAGTTGCCTTATCTGATGCAATCTGCTTGGAAAGTTGTGAATCATGGTGCATACATCTATAATTTTTCTGATGTAGATTGTGCGTTTAAGGCATCTGTTATCAATTATTCTGAATCACAATTATTGTTCCTACGATTCAAAAAACAATTTCATTCCACTGGTTAAAATGTTGAGCTAGCTGTACACTACTTTTTGATGTTTTGTTGATAAAGGGATTTTTTATAAAGTTAATCAAGAATGTATCATATGTATGGTCAGACATTAGGGGGTATTTAGATTTTGCTGTTTTTATATTTTTTCACTGCGCATTAAGTTATTACGGCAACAAGGCCCAGAAAGCCGGTTCTTCTTTGCTCTTTCGGTAATGTACTTTGATTCCACCAAGGATCTCTTCCATGCCAAGTAAGATCACAGTTGTAAAGAATTCTATGCCAAGTGTAAAGGATGTCAATACCAAGATATCACCTTTTTTACTCGCTGCCCAAAGGTACTTCTGAAGTGCTATAAAAACTTGGAATAGTTCAAGACTTCAAAAAGATTTATCAGAGATGTGAGACCGCAACCACGTGTAGAGGAAGATGTTGCCTAAAGATCCACCCAAAAAGGCTTGCACCAATACTGTTGATGTCATCAATGGTGTTGACGCAATTTAATCTGATGTTGATCAACAAGGTTCTTCAACTACTTCAATTTCAACAACCCTTGCAAAAGAGTTGGGGGGGGGCAACATTTGCAAGAATGACACTTAAATTTCTTATCTCACTAGTTAAATGTATCAATATCATATTCAACTCATTTGATCTATCATTTCTTTGCATCCACTTCAAATTCATGACTTGTCCCTTGTGTCGCAAGTGCTCAGATACGTTGTCCAATTTAAATCAGGATTCCTGATAATTCAAAGTATTTTTTCAAACAGTAGGATTCGCCAATCCAACATTGTTGTCTTGCGCCTGCTAAGTGTTGACACTACTGTCAATACAACCATCTTGATTGTTCATTACATGCTTCTGATCGATGTTATCATCATTGTCACAATTTACATCATCGTCACATTTTATGCTTGCAAATGGATCATATCTAGCATAAAGGTCTCCTCTCATTACTTGATCGGAGACACCATGATGAGAACGCGCTGTAAAATTGTACCCATCTTGCTTAGAGAGTTTCAAAGGATTGGATGCTCCATCACCTTGAAACAAGGACGGAGCATATCAGATGCTCGTTCAATGCCTTTCCTGGCACTTTCCTGCTAGTGGGTGTAGCATTTTTGTTGTGGAGGGATTGAATTGTTGAGTCCCTTCACAATCACAGATAAACACTAATTCAATCCAATCTAAAATGGAACTGCATTTGCTTCCTCTTCCGATTTATGACAAGCAATAGTGATATATTTACCTAGCAAATGGTTTCGAAACGTGTTATTCTTTTGAAATCCAATTAACACAACGGATGAATTTAAGTTTCTAAGCGACGGATACAAATCTGTATCATCTTGAAGCACTTGTGAATTGAAAGCAGGAATCATGACAACAATTGCTTTAAACGTGCTTTTTTTTCCCTATGCCGATTGAACTTGTAAAAGTAGTATTTGTTTCTATTCTCAGTTTCAAATTTGCATTTAAGTTGTAATCTGTCTATGTGCGCAAATAACGCTTAAAAGCAATGCACATGATGTAATTCAAAAGTTGCAATCCTTGTTAGAGCATTCATCGTCGGATGCCAAGCAAATTGTCTAACCATAGCATAAATTTAACTTCCATTGAAGAAGTTACAATATGATTGGATCATTTATTTTCACAAGTGAATTTCAGCTATAAGTGAAGGTTGAATTTCTGGTGCCTCAAGATTCCGCAGCCATACGGATTTTGGTTGGAATCTACATTGATGTAAAACAAATTCAAGCCTTATCTTATCTCTTTGCTTCCCCAATTCCTATGAGCAATGCAGGAGGAAAATATCTCTCACTTATATCATAATTGAATTCCTTATTCAATTGCTGTTGCTAGGTATTGCATTAAGTTTGAAAACAAAGGCTCATGTCATTGAAGCTGGAAGCAAGAATAAAGATTTTAAAGCAATTCACCGAATAGTAGAAAGTTCACTTGATACCTTCCATTGATTGACGTTAAATTACAAAGAAAAGTGTCCATATCCTTTTTGAGCAAAGTAGTGTGTTTGAGTGAGCACCCAATGTAGGACCAAAGAGTTAGGCACCCCTTATCTTTGTCCTTAGCAATAATCGCCACAAGTGATGTTACAATTTGCCTTAGCTACACCCAGTTAAAAACTAGATGATGCTTCAATTCCATTCACGCGTAAGACTTTTCCTGCAAATCACACTTTCCCCTTAGCTTCTTTCTTAAACAAACAAACAATTCATCTTGATTCTATTTCTTAGTGAGTATCATGTGAATGCAAAGTGAGTGAGAACATTTCCCAAGTAGAAAGGTGGAAAATCTGTGTAATCTGCTTTCGTTTCCTTAACTGGATATTGGTCATATTCACACCGATATTTCTCGTTGTCGGATATGCTTGTTGGCGAAACAACAAAGAAATACTTCTGATTGTGTCGTCTCAGAAGTTTCCGGGTGGGAAGAATACAAGTGTTCACAAAATGTAATTGCACTGTCTATTTAAGTCACTTGCCTCGAAGAACAATCATGTCAGCCTGCTTTGGCTGAAATTTAAGAACAACGTAGTATATGGTATGAATCTTCAAATAACATCGTGCTATCTAGGTACTACGAGCAGCTTGAATGTTCTTTTAGTGGATCGGACAGAATATGATTTACAGTGTAACTGACGTAGAAATAACGAATAGACCATATGTTGATGACTTCTTTGAAATGTCCCTGTTGATAAAGAGATAAAAATCTCAACAAGCAAACAAAATTTGACAATCCATGGATGACAGCAACAGCCATTCTACATTTCATTCGGAAGAATTCATCGACAGAATATTTGGCAACAGTTTTGTTCAGTATTGCGGTCGAAAGAATGAGAGACTGATCCTCATGAATGCCTACTATTCCCTGGTAAAACCTTGCATCAATAGTTCCCTGATCCCCACAACAACTGTTGTGGTGCATGGACCAAGCGGTGTAGGTAAATCAAGATTTGTGGGGGAGTTGCGCGAAGAAGTGGTGAGCAGCGGAGGTTATTATGTCACTGGGAAATTCTATCAGCGATTTCAGGAGGTTGCGCAGGAGCCTCATTCTGCAATTATTGCAGCCTTTTCCGATCTCTGCGATCTATTGGACCAGTCAGAAGATTTCAATGTAGAGAAACGAATGAAAGTTCAAGAACTATTAGGCTCCGATACGGACTTTCTTTTGGGAGCTATCGGTGGTTTGTCACAATTATTGCGTTGTGAATCTAAATTCGAAGCCTGCGATTACAATAACGCTGTTGCATTCTGGCGGTTTAAATCAGCTTGCAGACGATTTTTGCGCGCAATCCTGTCTCAAATTCAACCTATTGTGCTTTTTATTGATGATATTCAATGGATGGATGATGAATCGAGACAGCTGATTGAAATGATAATTTCTGATACAAAATTGTCCAAGTTAATGCTCGTCCTCTCATATAGAGAAGAGGAATCTTATAGAATAAGCCAATTTTTAAAGGATGCAAAAGAGGTGATCAAGATACACCTAAAAAATCTTGACCAGCCTTCTGTCAGCGAAATGGTGTCAAACATCCTTGATGAAGAGGTTCCAAAGAATGTTGCTTTGAATAATCTTATCTTTTCAAGAACTCAAGGTAATCCATTTCATGTGCTTCAGTTCATGAATACGATACAAAAGGAGGAGCTTATTCATTACAACGAAAATGATTCCCGATGGGAATATTGTGTTGACACAATACAAAAGGAAATTGCAATATCTGAGACGTTGGTTCAATTGCTTTCAAGGCGTATACTTCATCTTGAATGGAAGTTGCAGTTACTTTTATCGATAGCATCCCTAATTGGATATAGCTTCAATCAAGGTATCCTCATACCTGTTGCCTCAGCTGAGTTGAAACGAAGATTATCAAAAGAGTGTAATTGCTTATCGCCGATGACGCACACTGTGCATACATTACTTTCTCAAGCCACGAAAGAAGGATTTTTGGAGAGAAATCGAGACGGCTTTAACTTCACTCATGATAAAATTCAAATGTCTTTTCAAAACCTTCTAGATTATGATGAAAAGGAGCGTTTCCATTATTTTATTGGAAAGCAAGTTTTATTATGCGATGACGTTGATGACGTCTTATGCATCGCAGCGTTTCAGTTGAATTGTGGAAAAAAATTCACTTTGACGCTAGAATCTTGCGATTGGTTAGCCCGTTTGAATCTCGATGCAGCGTTACGAGCGTTGGGAACTTCTGCGTTTGAAAAAGCTGCTACTTTCCTTCGATATGGTCGTGGGGTACTGATCGATGATTTGAAAGAAGACAGATGGAAGTCACACTTTGCTTTGACACTAGATTTGACTGAAAATCTCGCGAAGGCAGAGCTAATAAACGGTAATCAGGAAGCATGCAAAAGGTTGAATAAGGAAGTGCTTTCAAACTGCTTTTCTGTTGACAAGATGTTACGTACTTTGATACTCGAAGTCGAAGTTCGAATGCTCCAAAACGATGTTGAAGACTCTATTGCAACCGCATTAAACTGCTTAAAGCTGTTGGGAATCTCATTTCCACGAAACGTTACCGTCTTGAATCTCGGCATGAAATTAATGAAAGTTCGTCGATCGCTTTGCGGGCAGCCGGTAGAAGCTATCTCGCAATTGAAGCCAATACAGGATCCTTGTATATCAACAGCCCTAAAAATACTTGTGGATTTGTGTTCTTATTGCTTATTGAACGAGCATGAAATTTTAGGCGTCTTCTCGGCGTTAATTGCCACAGATCTCACATTATCTTACGGGTTATCTCCCTACGCAAGCAACTGTTTCACTATTTATGGGGTGATAGAAATTGGCATAGGGAAAATTCAACGAGGGATCATGTTTGCTGATGCCGCATTCAGATTGATGCATTCGATAAAATGCAAAGAAGCTGAGTGCTTAACAAGATCTATGACACTGACTTTAATCTATCACTGGAGAACGCCTATTCGAGACATGTATCCCATGTTTTTAGAGGCATTGAATACAGCACAAGATGTTGGGGATGTAATGTATGGCAGTCTTTGCATAGCTCACTGCTTCGCAGCGCGATACATTTTAGGGGAAAACCTTGAAGTATTGGAAAATCAAGTGTTGTCAATATGGGACAGAGTCAAGGATCTTGGACAGCACTCCATGATCAGATGGTCCCAACCATGCCTCCAATTTATTCTCAATATGAGAAGCACGTCGCATGATTGGATGAAACTTACTGTTTTAACTGGCTGTGTAATGAACGAAGATGAGTTCATACATGAACTTGAAGCATCAAATCATAAAACATTGCTAACGATACTTCTGTCTTTTAAAGCTTTCCTTGCATATCATTTTGGATACTTCTGTATGGCAGAGGCTTTGTTTGACAAGATGAAATGCAGAATACGGATATTCGAGAACAGTTATGCTGGGCCCTTGCACTTCCTATATGGTGCCATGATATCTTATGAACGTTATAGGACTAACAAACGAATGAAACATTTAAAGGCAGCGAGAATGTATTACAAGAAGTTAAAACGCTTTGAAAAAGCTGGTAGCCCAAATGTGTATGAAGCATTATTGATACTTGAAGCCGAAGAAATGTCTACCAAGTCAAGGAACATCTCGTCTACCATCGCAGCTTATCTTCGTGCAATCGACGCTGTAAAGAAGGCTAAGCTTGTCCATTTTGAAGCCATGTTGTACGAGAGACTCAGTAGTGAATGGCTTGCGCGACGAGACTACGATCAATCCTTATTTTACGTTGAACATGCCTTGGATCTCTATTTGAATTCATGGGGAGCCCTTGCCAAGTATGAATTATTGTCACGTCAAATCAGCTTGCGCCCTTCTCGGTCGGGCAATGAAGGATATTCCTTGACTCCAATTGATGAAGTCTCATTTCAAGTTTCACAATAAGCAAATGGACGAAGTAGAGAGCTATCAATAGCAGCAGGGCTATACTCAAAATGATGTCGTCCCCATGGAATATTTAATTTCCTTAATACATGCTTTGGAAATATCCTGCATGGGATCATGCATTAGAAGTAATGGTGCTTCCTAATGCAGAGGATTTCAAACGTGTCACACTGAGTAAATGAAACATAGCCATCTACATTCAAGATCCTTTGCATGCCATACTGATGAGAAGGGCGATAATATTGTACAAGGCTATAGCAAAAACAAGGTTTGAGATTGGACATTTCCAACAGAAATG
>CAAAJI010000047.1:214756-242490 GCA_900642245.1 Fragilaria radians
GATCCTAGTCAAGGTAGGTCAGGTAGCTAAACTCAAAACTCGAACATGGAAAATGTTACTCTGGGTCTAGACAAGTGGATACCTTACAGATTAGATCCCTTGGACTCTCTGTACCATATTCTACAAGCCTAGAAGATAGCATTCTAAGATTATCATTAACTCGACTTAATTGAGAAAGAGATTTATTCAAGAGATGTTATAAAGTACTAACATTTGGAGACAATATGGAATGATACTAGTCAAAGGTCTCTAAAACTGTCTGCCTCATGAACGTTTATGTGATCAAAATGTTAAGGTCTAAATGAAGAGCGCTCAAAAAATATTTGACATGTCGATATCGCCGCGAAAGACTGATCTAAAAAATAATATCATAATGAAAATTAGTCAATCAAGGCTCCACTCTTTTCTGACTAGAAAACACTAGTAATCTTTCATAACTTCCTCAAAATAAAGTAAAATTTTCCATATTAATCTTGAATAGAGGACTATCTTTCAAATCTTAACCCTCTATACCAGATTTCTATGGAAAACATGTGAGATATAGAAATAACACAATGCTAAATTATAATCTATTTTTAGATTACTTTTATTCTTTATTCTTGTGTAGTCTTAGAACTTGTGTTAGGGAGAAGTTCTTGACCCTTCTCAAGAAATAGACAGCTAACTCTGTCATTAGATCTTATATAGAGCATTATTATAGCCGTCCTAGATTTGATACGGTGCTGGATTGTATGATGATACTTTCCATTTATAAACAATATCTAAGCTTCAAAAAGTTTATATCGTGCCTTTTTATCGTAGTTAACTTGCGGTAGATTTTGAATAGAATAGTTTCATTGTAACTTCCCATGGCTGGATAAATAAATATGAGAATATTTTGATTCTACTACTATTTATTGTGCACCAACGGTACAGGACGTCTCCTTATACCGGTACACGCACATATCCCCTAGTTTAATTTTTTATTGTTAATCTGTTATTGTTTACAACGTACTCTGTTAGGGATTAGCTTCTTGTGTCAGGAATTAGTTCGATCATTATAAGTTGCCACCTGTTTTGGATCATTCACTTTATTGAGTTGGCAAAATACTTGATGTTTTTGAAGCTAAAAAAAATTATGTGAACCTGATCTACGAGAATGATGCATTCAATTCAATAGGGATATGAAAATGGAGATTATTTTACTTTTGCAAGTTAAGTTCTTATCAGTAATGAATGAATGAGCTATACCAATTGATCTAGGAGAGAGCTGAGACGAAAATATTTAGCCCGGGTGGAGAATTGGCAGCAAAGTCACGAGATAGTTAGGTGACTGAGGAAGCTTTGATAAATACTTAGTTGCAAAATTTGACTACTTTATTGCTCTTAGATGCGGGAACGCGTACAAGGCTGATATATCTTACTAGCTCTTTTTGGGATGACTTATTACTTGACGTGAGTAAAATAAATCTAGTCGAAACCCTTGCACTTTGTTAGTATCGGGCATGTGTTGTACTATTGATTTGTTGAAGACAACACACTGAATGCAATGTATGTGGTGACAGATCTACAGATCCTTTAGTTCTCTGATGCAGAGCTGGTTGCTGTTTTTCAAGCTTTGAATATATATTTTAAAGGACTCACATACTTTTTAAAGGAACCTCCAGCTACAAGAATGATAAAATAATGTCATAAAGTTAATTGAACCTGCCTCTAGTCTAGTTTTCTATAATTAAATTTGACGTAAGTCCCAAATTGGCATTTCCTCCAATTCATCCTCTCAGTCATGGGTAAACTATTCCAAGTTTTAGATTTCACCTGTAACAATTTAGTCTATTAAAAAGTATCGGATCACTTTATCGACGTAGGGACTTGCAGCTTGATTACTAGCACCATATATGGGATTTAATTGATATATCGCGAGTCATTCAGTAGATAAAAAGATATGTTCCTATTGGATTACATCGAACCGCGAACCTACTCATCCTTGTTGACAGAGTACAATAACACTTTTCACTAAGGTTGCTTTCGTCATGTCGTGTAACTTGATTTGGTCTTAATTGTCATTCAAAAAAAAATTGTTGTTCGTATATACAATGATTTAAGCTTTATTAAGAGGTCACTATGAATGAGTTTGCTACTTTCGAGGTCAACGCCTTGTTTGTGATTCAGCATGAGCTTTTATTCGGCTTACAATCTTTTTAACATCACTGATAATTTTATTTCCCACTTTTTCCGTATCAAAATTTGTCACGATACGTAAGACATCACCTGTCATGTCAATGTTACCAAGAATATCAACATGGTCTGCACTCTTTGGTCCTCCTCGCATTGGATCATCTACAACAAATTCATTCTGATTTAGGTATTCTCTTGTTGTCACTTGAGAAAGTGCTGGATTTAGATGTCTATTTTTCCAACCCTCGACACACATGTATCCGAGAGAGAGTAAAGGTACAGAGGCATCGCCGTCGCTCATTCTTACGCCATATTTTACTTCGTTTGAAATCTCCAGCGCACCATCCATCACGAAAGGGAGATCTAGAGGGATTGTGAAATTTAACGAGTTTTCATATTCGATTGGCTCCTGATTTCGCTTGTAAAAGAATGAACGCTCAGTTTCAAGACCCACTCCATAAAGACAATATATTTTTAGAGAAGGCGCATAAGGAAGTGGTGTCCGTGTTGGATCAATCCATTTACTCATAGGTTCATTTATTAAATTGTACATCGGCCCAGCATGTCCTGGACCAAGTCCTGCTCCCCATTTCGAAAGAAATGATAAGGTTTCATCAACGGACCACTTCGCTTTCTTACTGTATGTCGAAACTACACAGCTTACGGAATCATGACCGTTTCTTCCCAAACAAGATTCCGTATCAATACCTGCATGTAATTCATCGGTGAACTCTATAAACGCTAGAGGCTCATCAGTAACATTGGATTCCGAGATTAAATCTGCGCCGCTATCCCAAATACGGTGACCTCCTTTTGGAAGCATTGCCCAAAGAGATCCCCAAGAGCTCCATAGGTCTTTTCGGTGTCGACGTCCAAAAAATTGCTCCACCATTGCACCAAATGTACCCATGAGAATGTTTGTATCTTTCATTTCCCCGGATAAGATTGAAGGAACCGATTTTGGAACTCCAAGCATGGGGCCTGCGATGTTAATGAGAGCGTGTACATGTTTTTCCACCCATCGTCGACCACCACCACCTCCTCCTTTCCGTTCTGAGTTGGTTACCCAAGAAAAGAAGTATGTCATCAACGTAGATCCCATAGAATGGGAAATTATTACAACTTTTCTACCTGTTGTTTTATGGATTGCTTCAATTTTATTCTTCAGTTTTGTGAGATATCCATCTCTTTCTTCCAGAAGTGAAAAAGAGAGTCGCCAATCATATGACTCCATGCTCATTGTCGATCCATCATAGCCAATAGCTGCGAGGTTTTCAATCAACTTATTCCAAACCCAGTATCCAGACATGAAGTAGTCGGCAGCCTCAAATCCTTGAGCAGCTCGTAGTCTTATCCCTTCTGGATCAAGCCCTGTCAGGGGATCCAACGATAAATGGCGTCTCCAGCAATCAGTTTCTGTGAAGAAACTCCTTGCAGTCCCTAATGAGCCCCAAAGTCGTTGTCGAAAATACTTTTTTGCACATTCTTCTCCTTCCCATAATTCAAGTCCAGAAGTCACAAATCCAGGAATCATGACAATAGGAAAATGAGCCCTCGCACCATCTTTTGCAAGTTCGATGCCCGGGAGTGATCGTTCGCTGTTTTGATTTCGCATCGATTGTTGAATTCTTTTCCAATGCAAGTCTAATTGAGGAAACCCTGTGGAATTGAATATTGTGTCGATACTTGTTTCTTCAATCATGCCATAATTGGACATTCTAATAGAAAATATTATTGCAACAAAGGCGGAAAGCATCCAAATTCGTCCTACAGCAAAGTGAGAACGCATTACTTCTTGAAAGGAATTATCATATTCTGCCTCTCCCAATTGCGGAATGTGCTCAAAAGAGTCATCAAAGGAATCTGCAATCTTTTCACCCGTTGAATTAGAACTGACAATAGGTTTTCCATTGAATATTCTAGCTTTTCTCATCAGAATCATTTGTTTTCATGAAGGGTATTCAAGAAAGAGATGTCAAAAAAGAAGTGAAAGCGAAAGCGAAAGCGAAGGATGTTGTCAAGATTTATAATGATTTCTTTATAAATCAAGAAATTCTTTAGAATTCAATTGGTAAATCGACGTCACTCGAGAAGAAACCTAAATCCCATAGCATGCCGGACTTGAATTTCGAACACTTCAAAGAAAATTCAACAAATGTATTTTCTACCAAAACATTTTTTTGGAACATCAAATGATATATACAGCGGTGTCGCAAATTGAACATGGTTATACTTTATGCATAATAAAGTTTGATTCTTCTAAGATGCAAATTGACTCACAAAAGATCTCCGGAAATAGATAGAAATGATAACAAGTAGGCAAAGAGTGTGATTCAGACTTAGCCCAAAATTTATTGAACACAGAAAATGTCTTGGATTCATTTGGCGGAAAATAAGGGATAACCAGAAGGTCAACCTGTAAGGTAATATCAGTCATCATTGTGTAAAAATAAACATCCAAGACCTTATGAAGAACAAGAGTGCTGATTGTGCTTGCGTGTTAGTCAGAGTTGCATTTTCACTAGTGTAGGACGTATACAAAACTGATTGCCCCTTGTCTCTGATATGAATAAATGTATACTAAATAAGCCTACGTCCTGAGTGTACCAAAGAAAGTAAAATTATTGTTAACACTAGCGTCGCGTGCATTACCTATGCGTAGAACCAAAGGCTAGAATTATCATAAATCTTTCTGTCTTTTTTTAATTGGACAAAACTATGTTTTTAAGAAGGTCTTGCAATGTTCGGGATCATATAAGGATTGATTTCTTGACCTCACACCAATCTGTGCATCAGCATCTTTCCTTTCTTCTTTTTTCTCAAGCTCAAGTGACACTCTTGATTTCTCATTCATGTCCTTTTCCGTTCCTTGCGAAACACCGGATTCTTTTCACATAAAGAGTTAGTTTTAACTTTTTAAATTCCAAATCTCTACTTAATGCCTTGACAGACACGCATTGACGTACTTCATGCCTTCATGAATGTCAATCTATACTCGATAAGGACGGCTCCGTTCGTTTACTCATGTTAGCTGCTATATCATCCACGTCAAAAGTGACAAGTCCCTAGCGTTAGCAGTTCAAGTACCCAATAATGACGCGTACATATAGGTATTGGTTGTGTACAGGTATCGTTGGCAAGAGAGATAACGCTAACATTGTCCACTTCTAATTGTATTGATATTGACATTTCATATGGTTATGCATGAAAAGATGTCGCTTTTTGAAAATATACTTTAAGTCATTAACTGTCTATCAGAAATCCATAGACTATGTTAAAAACGTCCAATACTTTTAGTTCAAGTAAATACAAAAAATGTGGTTTTTTTATTTACTCATCAATTCACGGACACTAAGACTAAGCTTCCAATTGTTTCCCTTCTAATTTGGATCATGATAAATAATATTGAATTCCCCGTATCTCGGGATGAAAAATGTGTGCACAGGCATGGAGAGCATTTGAATTATCTATTAGAAAAAGGGGATAAGAATGCTACTGTTGTAATGGATTAAAGTAATTCAACTGTATTATTTTGTTTAGAAGATTGGAACACAAGATCCAATTGATGAAATAGTCTAAATTAGAACGAAATGTCTCATTGTGCCTCTTCGTACTGAGCACTGGAAAAACACTACTTTTGGCGACGAAACAATATGAGAGATGGATATAATTGAATTTATCAAAGCAATTGATCGCCTTCTTTCTGCATGCAAAGAAACCTATCAAGTTGAAGTTCACTATGGTTCTAGGCTACCCAAGTCTCAAATATTCCACAATCTTAAAAAACATCTTCAAAGGGTAGAAATTGACCAAATGTTGCCTGTTTAGCACTGCTCTGACAAGACCACAAGTTTCTAGACTGTGTTGACGGGTAAGATCTTCTTTATCTGAAGAAGAATCTGAAGTCGCACGATCCTATTTGAACACGTTTGTTATTGAAAAGTACTGCAATGTTGAGGTTAATCTATGTTCTTGAGGTCCGACCAATGTGTGTCGTAGGACTTTCCTTTATTCCTTTTCTTAAGTTCCAGTGTTACTCTTGATTTCTTATTCGTTCTCTTTTCTGTTGGTTGTAATATAACGGATTCTTTTCACATGTAGTATTAGGATTTTCGAAAGCCTGGTTCATCTTAATTCTTAAGCAGACCCAAGCTTTTCTATTTCAAGCCCTTAGTAACTTTGCTAATCTATGCTTTGCAGGGAGACCTCAGTATTCCTTGAGTAAGGTCCTGCAACATTCACACCCGAAGTGACAAGCCCTAGCTTAAGCAGTTCGAATACTCAATGATGATGCGTGTCTTTTGTATAGGTATGATTGGAAAGTGATACATCATCAACATTACCAGCTTGCATGTGTAATGATTCTCACATTCCATATAAGTATAGATATAAAGATGTAACTCTTTTAATTTGATTACCATAATCTACAAATCAATAATTAATAGGCTGTGAAATGCAGAGAATTATCTGTAGCAGAGAGTTCCAATACTTAGCAAGAATATATATAAGGACATCCTATGTATTTGCACACCTATTCATGCACTCTAACACTACATTTTCCATTCGTCTCCACCTGTGATTTGGATCATGATAAATAATATTAAATTCGCCATATATCCTAATGAGCAATATGCTCACGAGAATGGAGAGCATTTGAAATGCATTTTAGAATATGGAGACAAAAATGGCACTGCAATGATGAGTAAAAGTATTTCAATCATGTAGCTTTTTTTTATAAGATTAGAACATAAGATGCAATGGATAATCTTCCAAATTAGGTCAAAATGTCTCATTAACTCCGGCCAATATATTTAAAAGATGGATATGATTGTCAAATCAACCGATCTCCTCCTTTCTGTATGCAAAGAAACCCATCATATTTGATTTTAAAGTGACAAAGGTGGATAAGATCAGATAAATCATGTTGAAGTTCGTTATGACTCTAGGCTATCCAGGTCTCAGATATTCCAATCTTTAAAGGGCTAGATTTGATCGAACTATGCCAGTTTCTCGCTCTTCTGAAAAGACCCCAACCTTCTGGACTTTGTGGAAGGGTAAACTCTTCTCTACTTTGAGCTTCATGCCAAGAAGAAGCTGCAAAAATTGTTTTACATTCACCTATACGTGTGATTGCTATCCACATTAAAGATTTAATGTAGAATCTAGGTAAGTGACAAAATAGTAATGCTGAGTAATTATCTCCCCGAAACCTTAAACAGTTGTATGATGACAAGATTCTCAAGATTTTGAATCAAACCAAGGATCTTAAGCAGCTTGATGCACTGGTAGCCACAAAAATAGGCATTTTGAAATATCGCATGGAGAATCTGTTTCTATAGTAAAGTATTTGCAAGATTTAGAGAAGGTCAGACACCCCAAAAGCTTGCTACATGCCACCCTTTGGCTCCTATAGGAGCCTAGGACAATTGCCAAAAATAGGGTCAAAGGGTGATCCCCCCTTGAAACCATAAGGAGAAGAATTGATCTCAAAATGACGAAAAGTTTTCCAAGACAAAAGTGGGGGGACGATAGCAACGAGATAATGGTGTATGCAAAAACATCAGTGCGCTACTCAATATGAGGTACCGTGTACTGTCTGTCGAACAGATGGAATCTGAGAACTTGGCAGAGGAAAATCATATACAACAAATACCGATTCTGCATGATACTGTGAAAATTGCAGCTGCATGGAACTTCAATACTTCAATTTTGAAAGGAGTTCTCCACCTTTGGATCACAACTTCTGAGCTCCGATTGATTCTCACAAGATTGTTTTTACGTCATGATATTGTTAAATTCTGCCCTGGCTTTCGTTTTGTTTGCATTCCCTCATGCAGAAGGATTTTTTGTGCCATCTGTGCATCGTCATACGGCTGCTCTGATTCGAAAATCTACTGCAGTTCACATGGCTTCAGCAGGACCCAGAACCTTGTATGATAAAATTTGGGATGACCATGTCGTAGATGATGATGGCAAGTCTTCATTACTTTATGTTGATCGTCATTTAGTGCATGAAGTAACATCTCCTCAGGCCTTTGAAGGACTTCGTTTAGCCAATCGTGGTGTTCGACGTCCCGATTGTACTTTGATTACAGTAGACCATAATGTCCCAACCACGGATAGGACAGAGCTCATCGATGTACAAACATTCATCGAAGAAACTGCATCTCGAACGCAAGTAATGCAGCTAGAACAGAATGTTCGTGATTTTGGCCTCAAATATTTTGGAATGGCAGATGAACGTCAAGGCATCGTTCACATCATTGGACCAGAACAAGGATTTACTCTTCCTGGTTGTATTACAGTCTGTGGTGATAGCCACACTGCCACTCACGGAGCATTCGGTGCTCTTGCATTTGGTATTGGCACCAGTGAAGTAGAGCACGTTCTTGCGACGCAGGTAAGCTTTGAAATTTGATTGAGTTTTGTCGATGTATCAACTTTATTCTCACAATCATGTTTCGAAAGACACTTGTCCAAACCAAAGCAAAAAATATGCTTATCCAAATTGATGGTGAACTTCTTCCTGGAGTGACTTCGAAGGATATCATCTTGCATGTTTGCGGTTTGATTGGCACGGCAGGTGGTACTGGTTACACAATCGAATTTGGTGGTAGCGCCGTCAAGAGTCTTAGCATGGAAGCACGAATGTCTATCTCAAATATGGCCATTGAAGCTGGTGCTCGTGCTGGAGTTATCGCTCCAGATGAAGTTACCTTTGAATACCTCAAGGGTCGCCCCATGTGTCCTACTGGAGAAGAATGGGAGGCTGCGGTGGAGTACTGGAAGTCGCTAGTTTCTGACGAAGGGGCTGCCTACGACAAGATTATTGAAATTGATTCCCAGGACATTGCCCCAACAGTTACTTGGGGAACAAGCCCTCAGGATGTCGCTCCAATAACTGGGAATGTTCCGATGATCGTCGCTGATGGCCACGATCCTGCACGTCAGGTAAGTCTCATTCATTTATTCCATCTCTTTCAAATGGACCAGACATGAATTCTTATGCGTATCCATAATCAGGCTGCTATCAAACGCTCATTGGAGTACATCGGATTAAAAGAAGGACAGAAGATGGAAGGAATTCCCGTAGAAAAGGTCTTTATTGGTTCATGTACAAATGGAAGGATCGAAGACATGCGTGAAGCTGCCGCAATCGCCAAAGGAAGAAAAGTTGCTTCTGGCGTCCATGCAATGATTGTTCCAGGATCTGGTCTTGTAAAAAAGCAAGCCGAAGACGAAGGTTTGGATAAGATTTTTCTCGAAGCTGGTTTCGATTGGCGTGAACCGGGATGTTCCATGTGCCTTGCTATGAACGCCGATAAACTTAAGCCTCAAGAACGCTGTGCCTCTACTTCGAATCGTAACTTCGAGGGTCGACAAGGTAATGGAGGTCGCACTCATCTCATGTCACCTGCTATGGCTGCTGCTGCGGCAGTTACTGGCGTAATCTCAGACGTTCGCAACTTCCAATACTTGGATGATCCAGCAACAGATCCCAGAAAGCATGGCATCAAGTCCAGTCGTGTCTTTCAGACCAAGTCATATCCTAACCCAGGTCCTTTGATCGACCCTTGTGCTCCATACATGGAGAATTGTAATGCGGAGGATGGCCCCCAAGGTTCGATTGTTTCTGGCCTTCCCAAATTTAAGACGCTCACTGGTGTAGCTGCCGGGCTTGATATTCAAAACATTGACACAGACATGATAATCCCAAAGGAATTTCTCAAGACAATCAAACGCTCGGGATTAGGATTTGCTGCATTTGCGGAACTTAGGTATGAGAATTCTGATGAGGTGGCAACCATTGGCGAGGAAGTTGCACGAAAACGAGATGATTTTGTTCTTAATAAAGAGGGCTATAACAACGGGCAAACCCAAATCTTGATCGTTGGAGACAACTTCGGGTGTGGATCGAGTCGAGAACACGCCCCTTGGTCTATCCTTGACATGGGAATCCGCTGTATGATTGGAACTTCATTTGCCGATATCTTTTACAACAATTGCTTCAACAACGGAATGTTACCAGTTACGCTTCCCAGAGATCAGATTGAGAAGCTTTTGGAAGACGCCTCAACTCCTGGAACCGAGATTACTGTAGATTTAGTGAACCAAAAGGTCATTCGCCCTAATGGTGAAGAATTTACTTTTGAGATTGATCCATTTAAGAAAGATTGCTTGGTCAATGGACTTGATAAAATTGGCCTAACTTTGGAGAAAAAGGATAAGATTGTTCAATTTGAAACCCTTCGATCGAAACATTATCCCTGGTTAGATGGTGCAGCCATGAAAGTGCCTGATGTTGTTGCTATGTATCCTGAAGCAGGTTATTGGCAGAAGGAGGCAGTATCAGCGTAATGTGGTTAGGATAAGTTATTCGTCCTCTCCTTGAAATATTCAAAGGATGCAAAGAAAATAAAATAGTCAAAAGAATATTCAATATCTTAGATTAAGGAATATAAACCATGAAACCTACAAACATATCTCCATGAGGCGGACTGAGCCACATGTTTTCAAACGCTCCATCTCCGAAGCAAGAGTGGAGTTTTACTTCAAAGTAGAGTCGTAAAGCACCCGATTATCTGGGAAGAATCCCAGCTCTGGCGATGTGGGTAGTTTTTTCCCTTCCGAATCAAGTCCCATTGCCGCTCTATATTCAAATTCAGCTCTGGCAATCATCGGATCTGTCTTTGGTGATGTGATTGCTGGATCACGATAAGTTGGTTTTGCTTCCATCAACGCTAGGCGTAAGGCTTGAATATCAACTCCAAGTGGTGAACCATTTGCGACAACCTTGCGCCCATTGACATACACTATATCTAATGTAGAACCAGCACCTGGAGCCTGACAACGAAAACCAAGAATTAGTGTTGATAATGGATCTGTACGTGGCAGCAAAGCCAGACTGGTTAAATCCCATAGGGTAAGATCAGCAACCATCCCAACCTTGATCTCGCCTGCTTTCCCCGCCATATTTAGACCACGATAACCATTTTTAGAGGCCAGGGATAGGGCAGCTAGTTGAGGTTGTAACCAATCTCTGTATTCTGGTGTCGTAACTGTGGACAACGTCGTTGCTAACTTCATGGCATCCAGCATATTTTGACCGTCTGAACTACAGGAACCATCACACCCGATGGAAACTGTCAATCCTCGATCAAGCGCCTGTTTGACTGGGAAGACACCAGATCCTAGTCGAAGGTTGGAAAGCGGATTATGGACTACAACGGCCCCGGCATCAGCCATGATATCTATCTCTTCTTCGGACAACCAAACAGCATGAGCACAGCTAGTACCGGGCAGGTCCAAGAATCCAAACTGGCGCAATTGCGTCACGGCAGATTTTGAAGGGAAAAATTGTTTTGCCATTAAGGCTTCGCCTCGAGTTTCCAATAAATGAGTGTGACCACAAAGATTGTACTTCTTTCGGAGATCAACCGCACCCTTGAGTAAGTCTACGGAACACGACTGAGGCGTGTAAGGAGCGATAACAATTTCTATCCCACCTTCAGGATCATGAAAACGTTTCACTGACTCTTCCCAAAGATCCAAGGCTTCTTGAGTCTTAACAGGGTCACTGGGGCCCTGAGTTACTCTGAAACATCCATTGGTCCCCAAAGCACAAGTACAGCCTTCAACATTTCTTTCCTTCGCATCCGTCACAAGGGGAACATAATTCAAATACATTTCTCTATCGTCATTTAGCATAGGTGCCACAAAGGCCCGTATCCCTAAACATTTGTAGGCAGATACCGCTGCCTCCACATCCTCAATATTCCGGACAAAGATATGGTCCATAACGGCGGTACAACCACTTAGCATCGCCTCAAGTCCAGATTGCAATGCAGAAACAGCAATTGCCCATGATGGTGTCTTAGTAAAGCTTTCAGTACCATACCAACCGGCATCACCCCGTGGTTCATTCTTAATTAATTGAAGGACCCACAGTTCCAATGGGAGCTGTTGAATTAACCCTTTCTCCCATTGTTCACTTGAGTGCGTATGGGCATTCACAAATCCAGGTAGTATCATTCGCTCGGAACAATCGATTGTCTCTATTGCATCACCTTGATCATGGAATGATGTCGACGATGAGGGAGGAAGAATGGATAAGATTTTTCCATCACCAATAACAATATCCTTTCTCTCATAATTGAAAACTGGATTTGCATTCTTATCATCATGATTTTCCGATGAATATGGAAGCAGGGCGTTTACCAAAATAGTTTTCTTATCGACACAAGGAAGTTTAGGACAAATATCTTGTAGGATCTTCATTGTTGATGAACAGAAAGGAAGAATTTAAATAACGACTATAGTGGCAGGGTTAATTTTCACACTGTACCACTGTACCAGAACACTACAACTGAACTAATGTACAAAAAATCCTAGGTAGATATTCTTTTTGAAATTGAGTACCAAGGTCCAAATTTACTGGTAGTCATAATTACTTTCATTAAACATGTCATGTTTGGTTGGTGAAGCATTATATATGCTCGTCATAAGCTCACACAGAAGTAAACCAAATATAATGAGTTGAATGGGATTCCAAATACATTTTAAAATTCTGAATCCCGAAGACAAAGTGCAAGGTTGTCCTAGTGCCCAGTACCAAAAGGAACTCATGCAAGGATTGCGATTGGCAATTGGATTTGCAATCAAGCTGATTGTTTATTTTCTGTATATATAACTACTAGTGATTATGATTACAGATCATAAATGCTGAAATATAAAGGATGTTGGAATTAATTTTGGTTCGAAAAATGGCTTAGGACTGTGGCATGCAACAATAGTCCTATTCACTCACATTTTCCTCGTAGAACAAGATTGATATTCAACTACAAGATTAATCATGTACTAGAAAGAACGCTAAAGTTAACTATTTTTACCAAGTTATCCACCAAAGGTGAGGTGGGCAGGTGCTGTCCTGAAGATGCTGTTCCATGTAGAAAAAGAGAGGGTTTTCTCAGGAATGAATTTTGCAAAATCCAAATCTAGTCCTCTCTTTGATTTGTAAACCAAAGCGTGTCGAAAAAAAATAAACACCAGTATCATGGAATCAACAAAAATAAAGAAAAAGTCATTTAGATGTATTTGAGATAGAAAACTGTGTTTGTAAATGGCTCTCCACAAGTAAACAATATCGCGGTATTTTTAGAATTCAAAGTAGCGTACATAAATAGAGCTGAAATTACCATTTTTATCTAAGTGCTTTGCTGTCCACAATTTAAATCCCAAATGGAAATAAAGGTAAGATACGCAAAGGAAAAAGAAAATTGTGCAAGCGGTATGTTCATATCTCCACAAAAGATGCCCTTAAAAAGTGTGATTAGCATTGATGTACACGTAAGTAAACTTTAGATATGTCAACATCCTAAAGGCTTCAGAGCATTAAGGTTCGGAACCACACAAATAAAGCAATATATACATACTAGATTGAATTTACTCCTAATAGGGAGCCACAGTACAGGAAACCATGGAGATATGCACAATCAAATAATGGCTGTGTGACAGAAAGAATTGAAGAAGAATTTCTTGATTTTTCAGTGAGGCAAGCGGAATCTGAGAAAAATTGTGTTGCATCCCTGATTTTATATTTTATGGAGGGAAACACAAGAATGCGGAATCTGAGAAAAAGTTTTGTGTCATTCCGATGGCAAATTTTTGTTAAGGTCTAATCATTCTATTTTCTTTCGGGCCAAAGAGGTCTAGTCACACCCACACAACATCGACGACGGCAGGCGTTGGTTGTACATATCGTAGCGTAACGAATGAAGAGACGAGGATTTTCATTCATGAGTCGTGAGGAGTCCATGGGATCGGCGAAGGCAATAACAGAAAACACAGGAAGCGCCAATATGAAAGCGACGACTAACAAACTATTGGGGAATGGGAATAAAGCTAACGATCCTCAACTTCCCATCCAGGAACACAATGATTTTTTTAATTATGCGTTACTGATATGTTTGTATACGATCCAAGGTATTCCCATGGGACTTTCTGCGTCTATTCCTTTTTTGATACAACAAAAGATTCAACTCATGACATCAACGGCTGCAGCGGCTGCTGCCAGTGCTGCGGCAACTACTGCGACTGGTTCTGTAGCATCAACAACTTTGGCAGCGTCGTCTGCATCGGCTATTGCATCGACGGCATCAAGACTATCCTATAATGCAAATGCAATTTTTGCACTTTGTTCTTGGCCTTTTTCATTGAAACTATTGTGGGCGCCAATTGTCGATGCGGTGTTTTTTCAAAGCTTCGGACGACGAAAGTCATGGGTAGTTCCGGTACAATTTTTAGCTGGTCTACTCATGGTTGCTGGCTCTGACTTTGTGGAGAATGAGCTTGGACTCAATCATCCAGTATTATCTGAAAATTCTATGAATGTAAAAGGTGTGACAGCTTTCTTCTTTGTTCTATACTTCTTAATGGCTACTCAGGATATTGCTGTAGATGGATGGGCTTTGACTATGTTATCGAAGAAAAATCGAGGCAGAGGTCCTGTTATGAATTCCATCGGACAAAATATTGGCTTCTTCTTGTCCTTTGTTGGTTTCTTGGCCCTCAACGATGCAGAAAGTAGTGAATCCCTTTGGCGGCCCTTATTTGGACTTCCAAGTCGACCTGGTGAAGGGCTCGTTAGCTTGGGAACCTTCATAAAAGCCATGGGAATATTCATGCTTGTTGTGACAATTCTTGTAGCAATTTTCAAAACGGAAATGCCAACAAAGTTTGATTTGTCGTCAGACTTAACAACTCAGAAAAATTCTGGACTGGAAAGTCTCTTACCTCAAAAACATAGAAAACAACTTAATGAGGATGATGAATTAGATGCCGCTGAGATTGGAATTCGTGAAACATATTCTCGATTATGGGCTGTCGTACAGTTACCATCCGTTAGATGGCTTTTCTTGATATTGCTGACATATCGCCTTCCCACTGCTTTGACTGATAATGTGAAATTCCTAAAGGCTGTCGAGTATGGGCTTTCGAAATCAACAACTGCATTACTCTCTCCTTCTCTAATACTTCCTTTGGGCATTATTGTTCCAATCATCGGTGCGAAAATTTGGCATGGACATCCATTGCGGCAGTTTATGACTGCATATAAGGTTCGCGTGACAATTGTCCCAATATTAGATATTCTCATGCTTTTGGCCATCAAGAACAGCAAAACAATATCAAAAAGTTTCTTTTGGATTGCTGTAGTTTTATCTACAGCGATGCAAGCAATTGTAAACAGTCTCCAATTCAATGCTCAAATGACCTTCTTTGCGAGCCGTGTCGATCCCGCAATTGGGGGGAGCTACATGACTTGTTTAAATACTGCAGCTAATCTTGGTGGAACTTGGCCGTCATCTGTGATCATGTACCTTGTGGGACATTTGACCGTCCCCCCGACATGTACGCCTACTGATGGTGGAGGCGAAGTTTGTGTTGGAGGAAGAGATGCCTATATTCCTCTTCAAATCGGGCTTGCAGTTTTGGGCATATCATGGATATTCCTCCTAGGCAAACGAGTTGAAAAGCTGGCTGCCTTGCCTGATGATGCATGGAGGACACATTTACTAGACAGTGATATCGATTCCGTAGACATAGAGGCAGACTCCGACCATAGTACAAGAAAGCGAAAGACATCTAGCAAACATGAATAATGATTTTCACCCATAGAAAAGGCCTTCTGGAATAACTAGAGCATATTTCGTATCAAGGGAACTAATTTGCTATGGTGGTTCAATGAAATAGTATCTTAAAGAAAGAAATAAGATAAGCGCAATTTCTTTCAACTCTGACTTCGTATTGATGCCATCCATGATTTTGTGTATAATCTTAAAATCTTAAGGAATTGCTGGAGGCGCTTTCATGAATAGATTCAACACGCCAACGATAGATGATCCGATCACCAAAAAAAAGAACATTCCAATCAACCATGGTGAAACAGAAGGTCCTTCTGCTTTACGTTCACCTGCCTTTCCCAGTGGTACATTGCCTCGTTTCGTAATATTACCATCAAACTTGGAAGTTCGCTTTCGAAGATTTCGTGGAAGTGCCTACGTGAAAGTGGGAGAGAAAAACCAAAGGAAAGCATATTGAGATTCTTCTGAATGGTGAATATAGTATCTTTTTGTAGATTTTACTCCTTGCGTCACGAAATCACAATCGCCAAACTCACCATTGTGGATTACTTCTGTTTTCAATGGAAAAGGCCAATGCACAATGCACTCTCACTCACGAATTGGAAATTTGGTTGGACCATACAGTAATGGATGACCTATAAAATGTCTCGGATATCCTAATACTGGACGAGCAGACTGGATCAGGTCACGTTGTATGTATGGTTGAGAATGATCAGACAGAGAAATAAAAATGACGTCATCCTTGTGGGGCGGACTGAAATGTGCCATCCATGACATCCTGTCCGTCGATCTTGACCTGACGAGATTTGAGGAATGTTGGTTGGTTCTTCGTCTTTCGCTTACACGCTCACATATGGCTCTCTTAAGAAACCAATCCTGCATAAATTCCGTTTTGGTCCTCATTTCTTCCTTGAGAAAAGTGTCATCTTTCCACCAGCTATCTCTTCGTAAGCCATCTCAAGCTCATATTCTACATTTTGCAACTATGACGAATAGCAACTCGATTCTTTCACGTGTGACTCCCGAAAATATTGCACTTGAGATCAAGGATCCTGTCGATGCGATGGCTTTGCAACAAGCCAAAGCAATTATTTCCGAAATAAGAACAGCCTCTGGAAAGATAGATGCAGATAAACTTTTAGAAGTTGGACTCCGTTTAGGTGATTTACAGCAAGGGCCTATTATCGTTTCTCCTGATGAATGCAAGGCCGCGTTTGACGGGCTTGACGATGCAGAACGAAAGGCATTAATGAACATCCATGCACGTGTTAAAGTCTTCGCGGAGGCTCAGCGTAAAGCTGTTGTGGATATGGAAATCGATATTCCCGGAGGCAAGGCGGGACATACTGTAAGTCCTTGTAAGGGTAAGTAATTATTCCAATCACATACGCACAATTCCATCAACGCCTGATAAGATCCCCCTAATAATCTTCTTCCTCTTTTCTGCTTCAACAGCTGCAGGATGTTACGCGCCTGGAGGTCGATACCCACTACCATCTTCTGTTATTATGACAGCTGTTACTGCAAGAGCGGCGGGTTGTCAAACTGTAATTTTAGCAAGTCCTAAGCCTGCACCTATTACCCTCGCGGCAGCTCACATTGCAGGTGTTGATATCATGATGCGCCTTGGAGGAGCACAAGCTATTGCAACAATGGCATATGGAATTCAAGACGATCGTATTCCCAGTTGTGATGTCATCGTAGGACCTGGAAACAAGTGGGTGACAGCTGCCAAGTCGATTGTCAATGGTCACTGCGGAATCGACATGTTGGCAGGTCCTTCCGAAGTATTAGTCATTTGTGACGACACGGCAGATGCCGAAATCGTCGCAGCTGATCTTATAGCGCAAGCTGAGCATGATGTAGTCGCTAGAGCTATATTAGTATCCACATCGGAGTCAATGATCGAAGCAATCGACAACGAAGTGGCCAAACAACTTGCATCGTTACCAGAACCTAATCAATCCACAGCTCGAGAAGCGATGAAGCTTAGTTTCGCCGTCTTATGTGATTCTATGGACCAGTGTATTCAGATCAGCGACGATATCGCCCCAGAGCATTTAGAAATTCAAACTGCTGACTCTTGGAGTGTCGCACAAGCATGTTCGAATTACGGCGGTTTGTTTATTGGAAAAGATGCTGCCGAAGTATTGGGTGATTACGGGGCTGGACCCAATCACACGCTTCCAACCGGAGGAACTGGTCGGTATACTGGAGGACTGTCTGTGTTCAACTTTTTGCGCATCAGGACCTGGATGAGAATTGATAATACCCTAGAAAGCCAGCCCATGGTAGATGACAGTATCACAATGGCCCGCCTAGAAGGTCTAGAGGGTCATGCCCGCGCTGCGGAGGCACGTAGCACAACCAAGACGCCAGCTTACAAAGTCTAATTCTTTTGCAATAATGCCACGGACTAGTTTGTTTACCTACTTTAGCTATATTCCATAATATCAAAGATTACATTTTTTCTGGAATTCTCTTAAATGCCCACCAAATCATTTGAACTTTATGCTTTGGATTTTCTTCTTTGAATTAGTTCACAAAGACTCAATAGATGACCAAGATAAGAATCGTGTTCGATTTTTGGCTTCACCGATGACTCGAAGTAAGAATCAAAACTTCAATGTGATCTTTCAAATATCCTCCATTTCACATTTTCGAGCTTCTTCTCTTTTATCAAAAGTCATAAATTAAACATCATGTCAAGTTGGGTTAAAGACCATAAACACGATATCATGCATTTCATTGAAAATTAGTAACACTGAATCTGAAAAAGATTAATATGTATCATGCCTACTTGGGAAAAGAATAATTTTAAGCATGCCTATATGAATTAGAATTGCAGCTGAAAAGGGAAAGTTTCGCCCATTCACGAAAAAATTTGTGAGTAGTAGCATTTAAGAAATGAGAGGAAATGCAGCCGAAACAATATCTTTCTCTAACTTTCCGTCAGTATTGACGAAACCACGTGGAATACAATCAAGACCAAGAATGTCTTCCAAGACTTTAGGATTATTCAAAAACTTGATTCTGTTTTTGACTATAGGGGACATGAATGGTTTCATCATTTTGAGCAAAATGGTTGCCCACTGTGGTGATTCACAAATGTAAACTTGTTTCATTTTCACTGGCATCGTTCCAATGGTAAGATTATCAACTTTTCGTGCCAATGTAGGATTCAACATATTGAGACTGTCCCATAGCGGCATCTTTCCCATGTTGGGGACAAGAACGCAGCCGTTACTCTGGGATTGTGGGTCAAACAGAATAAAATGTGCGAACCACACAAAAAGACGTAAATTCTCGTCCGCGGGTAGGGCCTTGACTTGATGCCAATCTATTTGAGAAAAGTCCAACCACCAAACTAAATGACCAGCAGAATCATAGGACACTTTCATATTCCATGCATTCCAAGCACGTCGAATAGACTCAATGGTAAGAGGTGGATCGATCATATCTCTTCCTGTTTGATCCATCCACACGGCATACGATGTCAGCCGTTCCATGGCACGAGATACATTGATTTGAGTATTGGTGGAATCACCATCATTCACCTTCGCCCAGCGCAAGAACGCCAAAAAGAGGTCATCTAGTGTCTTATGAAAAGTATCCAATGGAACTGTTGCAAAGTTCCAAATTTGCGGACGATTTTTCTGTTGAGGCATTAGAAAAGTCGAGGGTAACAATGATGAAGTCACCGCTGCTGCCTTAGCCTCCTCGACCATTTCTTTCAATGCCACCAGTGCCTTTTCTTCTGAATCTTCGATTCGATCATATACTGCCTTGGGGGTGGAAAAAATGGATGACTTTGTTCGTTCCTGAACAGTCTTGGCAGCATAAGTAACTTCCTTCAGACCAGATTGAGCCACGTTTACAGTCGACGTAACTCCTTTTTGAACAGTCTTCATGGATGATTCCATCAATGCCTTTGTTTGTGAAGTAGCCGTCGCAAAGCCTTGCTTCATCCGAGATGCTAATTCTTCGTTGGACGGGAACTTTGCTGACGACATTTCTCGTAAACTTAATTTTACCTTGAGAGTTTTCCTTTGAAAGCCTACGCCGAAAAGAATAAGGTTTGTTTGCGCTTGCAATGAATCCCACACAACCCTATCTCTCCCGAATTCTTTTTTTGCTACTCCGTCAAAAATACAAGAAGAGGGGGCAAAGAGAGAAAAATCTCAACAGATTCCAGATTCTAACAAAGGATTTCGTAAAATCAAACATTGAACCAATAGCATACGGTATGAGAAATACGCACTAAGAAATGTCCTTTGCTACTAATGCTTGATCACTAAAAATTTGTCGGTGCAAATAGCAATTTGACGAAATCTTCCTTGAAGATTTTCTGCGATGGAAAGACATTCAGCAAAACAGCCCTCTTTTAAATATCTATCTGTGTGGTAACTCACAGAAGGATTATCTGCTTTCACTAAAGCAGTAAGCTTCTTTGAACCGTGTTGAAATGGTATGAATAGAGGAAAAGATAAGCTTATTTTAAAGACTGGGTGGGCACAGTAAGATACCTTCATTATGAATATGGCTTCTACAACTGAAAATGCCTGAGGTGCTTCCAATCCCGTTTCCTGCCTTCATGTTGGATCTGGGACACTACTAGGTCATTGTGACGAGTGACATTTGATATTGACAACAAAAACTTCTGGTGTGAACATAGGCTAATTGGATACATGAAAGTCATGCTCAATATTTAACGATTAGTTAAGGAGAACATATCAGTCCTTGTCTAACTCCAGTTTTGTTCCTTGGGAACCTTTGTATATGGGCGTAAGTTAATCCAGTTTGATTACATCCTAGAGGTCTCTGTGGCGGACTAAATTTTCAATCATGCAAAGGCAGAAAGTGAGTGGATAAAAAAATGATTGTAAGCAATGTTATGGTAATTGTTTGATTCTTCATGGCAAAACTCATTTAGGAGCGATACTTGGCAAGGTGGTCAAGCATTATACAAATGGATGGAAATCGTCCTTAAAATCAAGGATCACAGACAAGAAAGGAGCACATAGTGATAACTTGTGTGGTTCGATATCATCATAATATATTGCTGTGCTTTCAAAGTAGTGGCTTTCTATTCCTTCTAATACTTCTTTCTTTAAGCATAATAAAGATTTAAAATGATAAATCAAAATCAAAATATAGTAGCATAAACAATTTAAATGTTACTAGAGATTACTCTAACCCTGATCACTCTATATGTCTCAATGATTCTTGTTTACTTCAACCTGTACGTTGTTTCTTCCTCTGAGACCTTACAGCATGTTCTCGTGATTCCACTTCCTAATGAAGGTTACACCAAACAAGCACATTCAACCATTTGAGGATTCCCAGAATACAATACTTTATGTTAAAATTCTTATTCACATTCTTAGTAAAGACAAATGCATCATACTTAAGTGAGATTTAGTCATAATCTTGATTACATGATCGTTTACAAGTGATTCAAAAATTGTAGGTATTTATATGCTTTGAACGGTGATTCGAAGTAATACCTTTGGCCATTAGTTTCCAAAAATGCAATTGAACCTGATAAGCATGAGGTTTTCCACCAAAACTCCCACAAACCTTCCATGGGATAAAAGATAACGCTGATTTCTCTGATAGATTCTGACATCACAACATACTCAGCTTCACTGCTGGAAGAAGGAAACACCTTTCTGACCGATTAGTCACCAACACATCAGTAATTTCATTAAATTAGTAATGTATGCGGTAACAATAGTGTGATTCCAGTGACTACTGGCCCAATTACTGTCATAATTAGCATCCCAATTTTTGTCTTTTCCTTCGGTTACATAACATGTCTAGTCTTGAATTCTATCTGTTTTCTCTTACCAGCAATCCCTTCCGCTTGACTTAATTTTACACTGTCAAGTACGTTGTGTTGTATTCAATAATCATTTCTTCACCAAATTTCATCTCGAAACTTTTCATCAAATGCAGCTGCATGGTGAATGTTATTGCTCCTCATCATCGGCCTTAATTCTATAACGGTGTCAAACATTTAATCCAAACAATTTTCTTGTTCATGCTGAATTACTTCATTGATTCGGCAACTGCTAGAGAATTTGCAGCATAAATTACTTTCATAGTTGTACCAAATCCTAATTTTAGTCCCTAAAAATTAATTCACCAGGATTCCATCAACTTTGCATTGAATTAAACCTCTAACACATTGGACATACATCATCCCCATTTGTTGAAGACATCCGTCTTTTGCCTTAAGCATAGTTTTTTCGAGATGACGCCGGAATAGGTACTATTACTTGATACTCGAACTGCGTTATGACGCAAAATTTTGGGTCCAGACTGATTCTGCAACGGACATGTGTCAAACTTTTCTTTCTTTAATATCATGGGCAAGACTCGTTCCAATCTTGCGAGGGTGCTTTCTACCTGATTTGAACTTTTGGGTTGTCATAAATCAACACTTGTGGGACACACTCCCAGGATCAACTAGTTTGATTGGGTGTTGATAATAGTAATGAGGCACACATTACAAGAAATAACATACACAGAAAGGTGTCAAGGACTATGGTGCATGATGGATCATCCGTACTGAATTACATCTCGTCTGCTTTGATGAATGGGGTTTGCTGCATACCCAAGGAGTATGTGAACGAACGAAATAGAGATACCGAAGATGCTGTTGATAACATTATGAACATGGAATATCAACGCCGACTACTACTCGAACAAGAGCGAATGATAAAACTTGATTTAGATCCAACTATGAATTCAAAATTGAAAGATGTAAGATTCGTAGCTCATGATATCAGCTCCATTGATGACTTGGATGCCGAGTATGTTCGTGAGGGGTCACCTGATGAAGTAAAGACTTCAAAGTTTTGTCGCAATACATCCGGATCTGAGAATGATGATCGATCTGGTGAATATCCAGCGAGATATTACCTTCGGTCCCGTTCTACTGCTAGTCAATCATCTACTTATCGACCCATACCGTTGCTTGTTGGTACACAATCTGGAATATCTGTTGCATCCTCCCTATTCAATGATGAGGATTCAGATAACGAATACGATATCATACAACTAATGTAATAAAATAACCCGATTATCACACAGAGTATAAAATGAGTAATGCTGCGAAACGTCGATATCACCAGGCTCCCCCTCGTGCTTTTTCGCCATGGGATATACCAACATCTAGTATGGGTAAATCCACATCGTCCAGAAATATTTGCTCCAACATGGATTCATCGATAGACCATATTTCGTCGGCCAAAGCACCATAGCCAGGACCACCTCCTAAGCTTGGAACAGGCCGTTGGCCATAAAATCCTTCCCCATAAGTGCGTTGGACATCCGCATCCGTCAACTCTTCGTAAAAACTTGAAGGATATCTAGGATCCACAAAAAGATCAGTTTCCACGTTGTCTTCATGTTGACACAATGGAGCAGCATATCCATATTGCTTCACTGCACATAAACGAGGTTTTTTGTTGCCTGGAACTTGGACAGCAATGATGTCATTCTCTAGGTAATTGTTTGACAACGCCATCAACGGCGAAGGATGTGGTTTGCGATTACATGTTACTGCAAGGAAGCCAAATGTAAGTGATATTTTCTTAAGTAACAACAACGCGTGGACAATCCAAAGCAAAAGGCTCATCGAAACGGTTTATCTCTCGTTCGTTTTCTTTTGCCATGTCATACCATGTAATGATACCCTCAAGTACTAGTACAGTTGGCACAACCCAGTTAGTAAGTTCCCTTTGAGTCTGGCATGTATAGAGATGCACTGCGACAAAATCTCCGTGGTAACAAACAAAAACGAACAAAAATAATGAGAAAATCGAGATATTTCACTGAAAGAATTGCAGTTTGTCATGTATATAAGTCAACATTTCTACGCGTTCATCGTATATCTGGCTCTTCTTGCTGTAACTCCTGCTCCTGTTCATGAAAACAAACTTCAATAGCATCTAATATTTTCTTCAAACTTTCTCAGTGGCACCATTAATTCTTGGGGGATTGGTATTGCTCATCTTCCATTGGATAAATTTCTGCACAACTGTGTTCAAGGTATGAGCTACACACCCTAGATTATGCACACCTAGATCTCTTGCTTATCCTTTAAACTAATTTGCAACTTCAGAACCAATGTGTCTAAATTGCCAAAGGGAGCTCACCTGGATATGACAACTGTCATAACAAAACCCTTGCAATTTAATGAACCATCAAGTCTCAAATGTTGTTGATGAGCAAATATCACTATTGAGTGAATACATATGTCATTCTTTTTCAAGCATTGCCTTTACTGAAACCAATGTATCCTTGTATGAGGAATGTAATAGCCTGGTCATTGTCACCCTTGAGGGCATTGTATATTGATCCTGATTCTTCCACAATTAATAAAGTCTATAACTGATTTCCTTGTTGCACTTTGCACAAAATGCCCCCTCCTTTTTCCTCCACTTCTTCTTCTCCATTCAATACAATGAAATACCATCAAAGTCTACACAAAAGCTGAAGTATTTGATGGCAAGATAGAATTGCCATTGAAGTGATGCAATATTTTTCTTTTCATCTCATTGAATGGAAAAATGCCACGATAACAACGTAGCGATTTGAAGGAGAGGTTTAATGTTACGAGACACAGTTTACAATTTCTTGAGGGTCAATGATATAATCAATGAAACTCTTCAAGGACGATGCTTTAACTCTGCTTTGAATGCTCATCATCAAAGATACCATCTCAAGGTAAAAGCCAAATAGACGAAGTATTTCGATTGATCTCTGCCGAGGGAATTCCCTTTTCATATGGCAAAGTCAATCGCATCATGGAACTTATTGAGATTGACATTGAGACGTTTCAAGTCAATCATGTCTCTCTGTGGTTGGTTTACAATCCATATCTCATCAGTATATGGATTGCTCAACAGGTATAGAGTCATGCTTATATCGGCTTGAGTTTTATTCTTTATCCCCATTATTTTCAAAAGCATATTCTGATTTATGCAGAAAATATTTTAGCTGGCTTTCCAAAGTTGGATTAACACGAAAGTGAATGTCAACAAAGTATAGCAGATTTAAATGAGCATGTTGAATTACCAAGGATAATAAGCTAAGGAAGCGAAAGTGCTGCATTTGATTATGGGTTTGATGAGTCGTTCTCAATCGTAGGTTCAGCATTGCCTAGATTTTGGTGTCATGTGCTCCAAAATTGACGACTGATTAGGTGGGTGCCGGGTAAAATGTTGTTTGGTGGTCTAAGTGGAAAAGTGGACTCTTGTCATCACACCTTTTGGCCTTTTTATCATGCTTTACAATTTGTAGACAATAATTATGCTAAATTCTGGTACATTTGATATCCTTAAATATACAGATACATGTTAATAGTAACAAAGTAATCCTTGTGATCTCATTAACCTCTCATAATATTCCATGGTAATTTCCATTCAACAAGGAATAAATCAACACTAATGTGATCAATCGCTATGAATACATTATATTTACTAGGCTAAGTCTAAGCGAAAACATTATCGTCTCTTTTAAAGCCCCATACACCAGCAGGACTTCCATGAGGACCCAATGCATATTGTTCTTGTAAAAGAGTTGAAAAGATACCATAAGGAGGCGCTACTGGTGTTTGATTTATAATCAAACGTTCGATTCTGTGTTCGGATATTTTCCCCGACGGTCCATGTAATGTGTACATTGACACACCGTCAATATACAGAGGCTTTCCGAAAGGTCCTTTGGGGTAAAGCATCACATTCCATGAGATTCTGATTGACGATGTACAAAAGTCATAAGACATACGCATCTGAATCCCCGATTTCGATTGTGAATAAAGAAATAAAATCATCGTTTGAAGTATGGAAAAAGCCGTTTTGTAATTCTTTAAACCTGACAATTGAGTACCTGATGGATCAACAAGGGCTATGTCGTCATGGTAGATGCTGAAGTCTGATTATTAGGTGAGAGATTCGTTCACGGTGCGATAGTAACATTACCCTAAGAACCAACGTACCAAGTGATTTATGAAGGATATCGGGGTAATCTTTTTTCAAGACATCCATAGCTCTTCCAAGATTCAGTCGAAATTCATGTCTCTCATCTACAATATCTTGCAGGACTGATGGCAATTCAGATCTGGTCCTGGACTCTGTTTGTTGAATCTCCTCTAACGCAGATGATTTCAACAAAGGGAAACCTGATAGTTTGCTCTCGATGCCATTTACCGCATGAGAGCGTGATATTAAAAATCCCTGACTAGAGAGAGATTGCCATAATAGGATGATCGACACAAGACTTCTTCCCTTCATTGCAGCAAATCTAAGTCTATTATTCAAAAATTATACAAATATGAGTCAGGTTAATATAACAATTTTTGTCCCTTCTGTAGTAATTGAACTTTCGCCATCAGTTGGCTCTGTAGAAATCTAAAAAATACGAATGCGTAAGGATAAAATCTCGTCGTCGAATCTCTCATGTAAAACTTGATGACGCAAGCAATAATTGTGTATAGAATATTGAACGGTCAATAAACAGTGATGAAATAATCAACGAAGGAGTGCGAATCTACAGAAGTCGATTCTTAAAAGGAAGAAACGTCCCTGACCGAATCGGCAATGAATTTAGATGGCCCATAAAAAGACAAAGCAAACACTTGCATAGTTCTTATGCTTTGTATGGAAGAGTTGGATTTTGTAATCAGATTCTTCAATTATTCATCTAAAAAAACGGAAGCTCTAATCAAACTGATAAGCTGACTATGGAAAGTAAAAAATGCCAGATTATTATATTCATGAAGCAAAAGGAATTTAATTCCTTTTTTATTTTAGAATTTTTATTGGATGGTATTACTGATATTCAAGGTCGAATAAGTTTTTAGGCTTTCATGGTGCTTGATTATTTAAGAACATTGTTTATAATTGTAATAAAGTTAATCTAGTAATTACAGTTTATGTGTTCAAGGTGTTCTAATGCACTTAAAAATCGGAAAATACAAGAAACTTCTTTTTTGGGCTAATTGTCATTTGTAAGTCAGACTGACATTTGTTCAATTAATTGTTATATTATTTCGTTTTGAGATGACGGATGTCAGATTCCTCCTGAAGAAAGGAAGAATGGTCAACTTGGAGTGATGAGCTTTTGCAAAGGTTAACCTTTCAGGGATCAAGGATGTCCTATTGAGAAATGTAGCAATACCTAAAAGATCAGATATGATTGAAGATAAGGGAGAAGAAGGAATCGAGATGATGAGGGCAATGGAACTCAGCTTTCTTCGATCTGGCACTGTCAATTGATGTGAGTAATTCCAGAGTGAAACTTGCTTTTGGAATAGTTTAAAGTAGAAATATGATTTGAAGATGACAAAGCAGCGTTAGCTTGGAAAATGTTAAGAAGACCATATAAACCAGTCTTTGCCCCTTCAATAATGAAAACAAAGAGGTTTTTAGAGAGTACACTAGGCAGAGATGAAGACCCGGAAACTTGGATTACTTGTTTGGAAGATCTTTATGTTACCTTGGAAAATATGGATTCAAGCATAATGGATAACAAATTTACGTTTCAAGTATAGAACAGCTTAACCAAAAAGTACAAGCTACAAGTGTTACTTTTAGAATAGCATATTGAAAGCAAAGAAAGCAATTAATCATTGCAGCACTCAAGGAGAAGCTGAATTTGAGATTTGAAAGACTTTCATCTAAGCAGAATGATAAGTCAGGAGAGGAAAAGTCGCATTTGCTACGCAATTTAAACCATAACTGTGAAAAATTGGGGTACGAAACAACTATAGGAAAAATCAAATTTAAGGTTAAGGAATCTATGGTGGTATAACAAATGGCTGGAAATACAATGGCAGATGTTATTTAAATAATGAAAAGAAGAGAGAATTTGATCATGAGATTTGGATTGGTGCTCGTGCCATAATTGGAAAATAATGATGGATTG
>CAAAJI010000047.1:248648-264142 GCA_900642245.1 Fragilaria radians
CATTTCCGATGAAGCAACAGTTGGAATTGGCAATGTGATGCTTGCGAAGAAGATTGGATAAATACGATGTGAAATCCTGCAGAAAAATGGCGAATATCTCATCATTGCAATCGAGGATGTAAAACAGGTACCGAATCTATGAGTGAAGCATTGGGAAGGGTTTAAAGAATGATTTTAATCTTGGTAACAAGGGAGATATATTAGTATGTACGGTAGCGCAACAACCCTCTTTAATAGATTTGTGATCACGAAAACGGTATGTTATTGGTATCAAATTGATACTACTGTTAAATAGGAATTTGAAGGGAAACTTAAAAAATATGATTTAAAGATCTTGGGTCGAATGTGGCAAAGCAAATGCAAGATTAACCGGAAAATCATAGTTGTTTGAGGGCATTGGAATATTTTGAATGAAGACTGGAAAGGCAGTGTTATGACAGCTGATGAAAGACTTTATATTGATGAGCTTTGCTGGTTCAAAATTGTTTTGGCTCTGATTGTTGATAACTAATCGGGATAATGTTGAAGTTATTTTCCAAAGGCAATGTTTGAACTCAACAATAAGGTGATTGAATTGATCAATGACGTTAAATATTCGAAAGTTGATTCCCATTAAACTCTTGCATTAGAAAAAGGAATTTAACAGCAAAAGTTCAATGTCAAGATTAAGTTTAGCGATCCCCGTACGCATCCGAGAAATGGAAAGGTAGAAAAGGTTCAGACTCTTTATGAGAGGATTCATGCTAAATGATACAGGCATTACGGAGAATTTTGCAAAGGATTATGGGCTGAATGTATATCCACAGCTACCTATCTTGAGAGCAAAACAGTCAGCAAAGAAAATCAACAACCGCCATTGAGTTTGATCTTCCTTTTATAGGGTTAAAGGAGCTGTAAAGATTCGGTGAAATGTGTTTTGCCACGACAAAGGGAAAGACCCATTTAATGTTTGTTAATTTATTGGGTATCCATCCAATCATGCAAATTATGTTTGCAGATTTTTTAATCCAAAACGATGAAGTCAAGGAAAAGTTATGGTGAATGGGTCAAATCAAAGGAAAATGTTAAGAGAGCCGAAGATGGCATGAGTGCTTCAGATTTTGAAAGTGATATTGAAAAGAGTTCATATGAACACAGGAGACATCACTGAAAAAGTAAAGATAACCCTTTAACAAGAAGGTATCGAGACATACTTTGAAGCTGAAAAGCTTTTTTAATCCAAATCTATAGGAGATTATGGAAGCACAAGATTCTGGAAGGGACTTTGTAGTTGAGAATGCTTGAATTGCATGACATTTGGTTGATTTCGCTGAGGACTTAAAGAGATTTCATAAGCATTTGAGCATCCTAATCTTGAACAGAGAAGTAAATGGAGAGATGCTATTGCAAAAGACCTTCAAGAAATGAGGGATAAGCGATTTGATGAGGTGGTGTAAAAGTTGGAGTTACCAAAAGGTAGCATATGTCTCAAACATAAATGAGAGTCTAAGGAGAAACACAGCCGTATTTTCACGCACGCCTAGTGACTTGTTATTTTTCCAAGTACCTGGAGTCAAGTTTCATGAGAGCTTTGTCCCGGTGATGAATTATGTGACAATTCCGATTACTGTTGGCTGCAATGAAAACTTTGGAAATTAATCTCACAAAGGGCCTTTTTGCACGGAGCTTCTAAGAGAAACAATCTACGTAGAGATTCCAAAGGAACGAAAGATGATGAATGTTATTTTCAAAGACAACAATATATGGTCTCTTTCAAAGAGCAAGAGGATTTTGTAAGAACCTTTTGTCGGGAGTAAGAGGATGTAGATTTAAAGGGAGTTCAGTTGATCCAAAACCACATACAAGATACAGGTATGTGGGAAGGTTATTGTTCTTGACAAAACATTAATCACCAGATTCAGAAAGTTTTGTGCGTGAATTATCCAATTGCATGGATAGAGCAAGCACTGCAGCTAAAGAGAAGTTGAGTGGAATTTCATGCCTTACTATAAAAAGTGATTGGGCCAATGACACTTAAACTATAACTGGATTTAGTGTCTGTTGGAGATCTAAAGCTCAACAAGAAGCTAAAGTTTGAGCAGTGAAGCTGAATACATGGCAATCTCCAAAGCATTTACGGTAATTTGTTTTATTGATGACTTTCTGGACATTATGATAGTAAGATAAAAATTCCAATCATGCGAAGATGTGATAATGTTGATGCAATATTTATGGCAGAAAATTCAAGATCAGGAATGCATACTAGATACATTGACACTTTTTACCACTTCCTACGTGAGCATATCGGGAATGGCGTTTATCAAAATTGTGCTTGCGAAATCGTATGAAAATGACAGATGATTTTACAAAATGTGAGCAGAGATATTTACGTAAACATGCGAGTAAATTCTTGGGAAATTTAGAATTCGAGCCTTTAAATGTCAGAGATAGGAAGGGTATTGCAAAGCTTTTAGGTTTTAGCAATGTCTGATCGGTAATGTGATAATAGTGGTCAGAATCAAATTAATGTAGTGATGGATTAAAAAATTATATTAGTATTTGCAATTTAAGTGTGACGAGGTCTTCTATCAAATCTTCATTCTTTTGAAGTCACATAATACCAGACAATATATATTACAAGGCAACCATGGAAGACTATTCACGATAAAATTGATCTTCATATAGCAGATTGAACTATGAAGATGAAACTCAAACTTGGCTGCTGACAACTGAAAATTTGATGAAATTTCATGCTTAATTTCTTTTTGGCAGACCATGAGATGTCTAGAGATCTAAGGGGTTTAACGATTGATTAGAGAGACCTTTTTGTTATAGTCAATACGTTAAGCCCTTGAAAAAAGCACTTTACAAACTATTCTTACCGCTAAAGTATTTGAGGGAGTATCCGAAAAGATCTTCCTTATCTGTCTTTAGTTACGTCCTGGATGAGAAAAGAAACAATCGGATCGTGTGCATTCTATCCCAAATTTGCACTCCACTTTATGAAGTTGATTGATACGTCGCTTTTCCTTTTTGCTTTCTTTTTTCGTTTGTGCATGACCACCACCCCACTTCAAAATTGAGGGAGCAGCAACCTTTTTCTGGACTTCAATGAAGGTTGAGTCCGCGTCCGTTTCGATGATGGGATCATTTAATTCTTTCAATCGTCCCGACACTCCATTATCTGTGTATTCAATGTCCGCGGCTGGAACATTAATGTTTTGTTCAACACAAAGTGGACAACGAAGGACTTGATTTGTCTCTTTTTTGGACATGCAGCTAGTACACATGAGGACCGGAACACCACACATGGTACATTTCTTCTTCCCTAAGTAACGATCCCAAGGTTTTCCACACACGCAACAAGCAGTATCTTGAATCTTTTGCTTGGCTCCCTTATCCTTGCGAACGACACCTCCATCGCCATTAAGATCACCCGCAACCAACAGCTTCTCTCTTATCAAAAACAAAATTTTTCCCACGCCAATACCCACCATCCGGAAATGCTTGAAAGTATCGCTCGATACCACCTTGTAATTGATAGACGCCCTGTACTTCACCTCCTAGTTTTGTTTGAACATATGCTGAAGCTCGTTCACATCTGACACCTCCTGTACAATACATCAACACCCTTTTGCCTTTCAATTTTTCTTTCGTTTCGGGCCTTTCCAGCCAGGAGGGAAAATCGGTCGATTTCCGCATCTTAGGATCAACATATTCAGCACCTAAACCTCCCCCCTTTGCTCTTAACTGGCCATCAAAGCGACCTATTGCAGCTTCGTAGTGATTCCTTACATCAACCACGACAGTTTCATCCATCCCTAAGAGCTCATGGAATTGCTTGGCATCTACGTGCTTTCCTCCCTTTTCCAATGGAGCGTCTTTATCTCTAATTCCATAAAATACTAGCTCCTTCACAGGGAGCAATTTGAGATCTTTAAAGTGGCGATCTGACTGAATTCCATCAATGAATTTAAAGTCTGTATCTCGAAAGGCTTCAGGGTCAAATCGTCTCAAGTCTTGACAAAAATGTCGCAAGGTAGCTTGTGATGACATAGAACCATGATCAATCGATGAAACTGTCGCATTAACACCCTCTGGTGCGATACGAATGCGTCCACCTAATGTCCTCCTGGTAGTAGCGACATGTGTTAAGTATAAGATCAAGCGATCGACGGTAGATTCCGACCAATTAGCGTATTGGTAAAATAACAAGAGAGATGATTTCTCAGGAGCTTTATCCGATTCCTTATTATTTTGACAATACCCCACTGCCGACTTTATAATCTTAGCTTTAGGAAACCACTTTCCTAACGACGATGCTTCTACTTTTGTTGACTCTGGAATCGCAATAGGCTCGTAATCAAACAGATAATCTGAATCTGATGATAGAGATACCTTTGCATCTGTATCCTTGTTTGAATTTGAGAGTGAAATAGTAGAAGGCTTGATTGAAGTCGTTGTCAATGTCATGGTATTGTTCTCCGGAACGCTTTTGAGGTTGTTGTGGTCCTTTTGCAGGCTAACCTTTTGTTTCTTCAACAACTTTCGCTCTTTTTTGCTCAATCGAGCACGCTTTCGAAGGCCTGATGCAGCATCTGGTGAAACATCTTGTTTATCTTCCTGAGTAGAAGTCATTTTTTTCGATGTTCGTCGCTGCCAACCTTTTTCGTTGGATGGTTTTTCTTAGGTTGATTGACACCATAGATTTGCGAACGAAGGACAAGACTAGTCCTGCAGTACTAGTAAAACCTTAATCGTGGTGTGGGCGAGGGTTTGTAGTTTCGATGTTTGTGTTTCTCTATGGCTACACTGTTGAATGGAACATCTTAGAATTAGAACTACCTATTTTACTTACCCAATGATTTTCGTATACTTGATTCTCGGAACAAGTGACAAGAATATGCGATTCCTCAAGGGATATCCGTAATCAAAGATTATTTACATGTAGGGTAAAATGTGTTCGTCCAAAGGATATTGTGGACGATCAAAGTAAGGCTGACTGAATCATGAAAAGAGAAACACAATTTTTATTATAATTAAAGTCCAATTCGTATCAACAATTATTTCGCCTAGATGCATTAATGAATGAATTCATTACAAATTTGAAAAGTTAGAGCAACTGACTGTTAGTTACAACATGCCAGCAAGGAAGCACTTTAACGAAAATTAGTTCTACAGTGTCTTCAAATTTTCAGTTCTGTAGAAGGTGGAGATGAAAACTTTAATTGTACAATGTGTCAAAAGAAGTATCATTGGTTGGTGGTCCTGTACTATACTCCTAAAATCATGAAATAGAGGAAAAGGGAGAGAGTTAGGTCAATTTTCGTCTCTGTTCATCAAAAATGTCAGGTATAAGTCAGCAAGTTGATTGGGGAACTAGTTTGCAGTTGAATCTTGTGTACTAAGGACTAAGGCATGCAACTTGATGCTTATGTCAGAGACGTTTATTTGCATTTCAACAAAACAAAAAACCTTTGTTCTTTTTTTTGGGGGGGGGGGAATAGACTAATTTTTTTCTACTAGTGTCTTATCAAGATTTCTTTGTGTGTATTGTCGAAACGGAACTATTTCGTTCGATTTCTGTAATTGACGAGAAGATGAAAGGTAACGAAGAGCCCAAAACAAGCAATGACGAAAGAAATGACAAAAATCGCAAATGTGTCTGGTATCCTAATTTGCTATGGTTATCTGGATGGATTCGAAGTAAAGATCACGATTCATTAGGACACAACAAACATTATATCGGTGGAATGACTTTTGCTGCGGCAATTGTGGCTTTAGCGTATCGAAAGAAAAAAAGCATCAGCCCTAAATTAATGTCATCTATCTATATCTCAATTATGTCTCAATGGAAAAGGATTTATCAGCTTTTACGTCGCCAATTTGAGAATTACAGACTCATTTCACATACCCCCTCGCCTTATCTGTCTGGTGTATGGGAGCCCTTGTCACTCTTGTGGACAGAAGCGAAATTGGGTCGTATTGAGAAAGCACTATTGGGATCTGACTCTGTGGCGTACCAAGTGAAAGGTCAATGGAAACGGTCGTCAATACCATCAACAAACTTGCATTCGACATTGTTGGAAACATTAACGACGTATGGTTGTTCAGATGTGTCAAAAATGCCTGAATCTATATGGTCACGATTAGCCGCACCTGCCTTGACAGCATTACCGTTTGTCTACCTCTATTTTGTATATCGAATGTTACATAGAATGAATGGAGGTGATGACAAAGTAAAACCATTTCAAGTTTCCAATGTTTCTCGAAATCTTAGTCCAACCACATTTGACGACATTGCAGGCATGGACTCTGCTGTAAGAGAGGTATCAGAGCTGGTAACATACTTGCGGGACCCCCATGTGTATAGGAGCATAGGGGCTCGTCCTCCTAGAGGAATTTTATTACATGGTCCTCCTGGAACAGGCAAAACTTTATTGGCCCGGGCTATCGCTGGTGAAGCAAATGCAGCATGTTTTTTGGCATGTTCTGGATCGGAATTTGTCGATACGTACGTTGGACGTGGTGCATCTCGTATACGACAACTCTTTACACAAATCCGTGCCCTTGCGATTAAGACAGAATCCAAGACAAGTGGAAAATCCAAAATATGCCCTCAACCTCCTTGTGCTATACTGTTCCTAGATGAAATTGATGCAGTTGCCAAAACAAGATCCACCTCTTCATATTCAGGAGGATCGGAAGAACGAGACCAAACTCTTAATCAGCTCTTGACCTGTATGGATGGTTTTGTTCAATACGAAGATAAAGTCACTTTAATTGTGATTGCGGCAACGAACCGCCCTGAAGTTCTGGACCCCGCTCTGCTAAGACGGATGGATAGGCACGTGCATATTGGACTACCCAACGCCCTGGGGCGACAAGCGATCCTCAAAGTTCATGCGAAGCGCATTCAATGCGAAGCTAGTAAAATTAATTGGGCACACCTTGCGCAACACACGGAAAACTTTTCAGGGGCGGATCTCAGAAATGTGGTCAATGAGTCAGCCATGCTTGCCGTACGACAGCGAAGTGAAGTAGTTCAACAACATCACTTTTTACAAGCTATTGAAAAGATACAGGCAACAAAAATCAGCTCTCGTGTCCCAATTCAATTTCATCAAGGACTACCTTTGAGATAACACAATAATCAGTCAATGCATTTGTTCTATTTTCAGAACTATGAATCATTTATTCTTAATGTCCTATCTAGTCATACTCATGCCCAAGCTTCTTCACTGGATTTTCCCCAGGATGGATAGCCAAATTCTATATAAATAATTCCTTCAAAATGAATTCGTTACTGGTCTTGGTGTGTTAGAACGAGTGATAGATCATCTATTCTCCTTAGTCAGTCCTCATCCACCTATTCATGAGAAAAGAAAACTTCTTTCGGCGATTCCCCTCCGTCTGAAGCTTGTTTGGATGCTGGACGAACTCGGCATGTAGGATCGATTGTGATCATGAGCTGACGAATATCCACGTTTCGTTCAAAAGCGGCCCGAAGTTTTACAACCAATGACCGCATTTCAATAGTAGAATGGCTGTTAGTACCAGTGGCATCGATCTGACGGCAAACTTCTCGCCTTTGCCATTGAGGTAAGGATGCCTCATCCATACCTTCCATCGCAATACAGAGTGATGCGTATGCAATCATCGAAGGGTGATATCGAACAAATTTATATAAGCAGATCGATATCTCAGCGACAAACCGAGAGACTTCAGTTATCATAAACGATGTGGACGACGACACAGTTGCTGGGATAAGTCGCGTAAAGTGACGAAGAAAGCACATGGGAGTCGGTGGGTGGACTCGCCATTCTAGGTTGATCAAGATTTGCATTTCCATTTTCAAAACATCCGCCTCTGTAAATAGACCTCGACCGAGTCGAACTAAACTTGATAATTTAACAAACGTAGTGTCGTACACTTTCATGGCGAGGTACAAACACGCTATGGCACCCAACTGAAAGCTTCGTTTCGTTAAAATAATATTCGTTTCTTTCGAGAGAAGCAAATCTAAATATGTCATAGCCACGGAGACAATATCACGGCGAAAGTTGCAGTGATCTACTACTCCATACATCCATTCTGCCATTCGTTGGCGCCAGCTCTCGTCTACCCCTCCTAATTCGAGTTCTGGTCTCAGGGCAAGATAATCCGTGCGTCTGTAACATTCTTTTTCAGTCTTATTCATGAGGGACAATATATCCCTTGTGAGTTGATAACTGAAGGCTCCGGAATCCATGACTTGATATTAATTACAATTGACTTCGACCCCACCCCTTGATGATGAAATAAATATTATGAACAAGAACCAAATGTGAGTATTTTGGTGTTTTCGTGCCGTAGAGGATTTTAAACCTCAGCGTTGATCGACACAATATTGTAAAAACATTGGTGAACGGAGGATTGCGAGTAACTGTAGATCTAAATAAAATACAGTGGTTGGATGATTGAAGACCAACGGAAATTAATTTGACTAAATTCCCTAAACACAGCGTGGATCCCATTTCGGTTCATTTCTTCTCACCTGTTATAACTTTGGCGATGATTTATTTAGCATGACTTTAAATTTTCAAGCCAGCCTACCAATTATAGGGTGGAAAATGTGGGATTTTGAGAGGGAAGTATACCTCGCGCAAAATAATTTACTCGAGGCAAACATTTCGATACAAAAGTATTTCGTTTTCTATATGGTTACTCACCAAATTCCAAAATTTGAGTTTATAGTGTGAAATGTGAAGCACATTCATCCCTGTAAGTAATTTCGAATGCCGCCTTCACATTCGGAAGAATCCGTCGGGCAGATCGAATTTTGGAGACTTTTTTCGCCATGTTGGATATCTGGCATTGCAACGCTTAATTACCAGCATAATTAAAGAGCAAAAACAAAATTCATCCTCGCGACCGAACGACAAATAAAATATTAGTAGAAAATTGATAGTAGTTAGTTCGAGCCAACAATGAGGGCAAGAATTGTATTGCGAAACTATATTCGAGTGCAATTTCTCCAAAAGGTTGTCTAGGATATGAAGATCAAATATTGAAAGTAGGGAAAAAGTTGAAAATCCATGAAACAGACTACGACAGAAACTTAACATTTCGAATGTACATTTCCCGATAACTCTAAGATGTGATTGAAATCAATTCAATCAGTAAACATTATTTTTCTTATTAGAAAGCACTTTCACAAAATCTAGATTTTGATACACAAGTTGTATCCAACAAAATGTGAGATTCCTGAAAGGATAGGTTGAATATTGTTACAGGACTTAGTTAACTGTAGTGTCTAAACCAAACATTAGAGCCCAAATCAATGTATACCATGGCTTTTTCATAGATTTCAGTACTAACCTTTAACTATTATGTTTGAAAAAATATGGCTCATGGAATAATGAAGTTGTGGATTTATTTGTGCTAATGAATAAAAGTTCTCAATGCAAATCTTCCTCTCCGTTTGAATCACAATGACTGACGGTTGTATAGGAACACCTAAGTTGTGAAGAGTGACGCACTATTCAGATAAGGATACATAACATCACTTCGTTGTAAAGAGCTGGAGTACAACAAGATTAATTAATTTGAATCATAAAAAGGGTAGTCAAGTAAGTCTTATTGAGTACATTTTCTCACATGAGACGTCATTCTGAAATGTATGCCCTAAAACTGATTGGCAGCAAGACTTTCCTCTTTCTGACATATTGTAGAACACAAGACTAAAGTATTATAGGTCAAATGAAATTTCTGGATATCAAGTCTCCAATTTATTTTTCCTTTGTCCTGAATAACTGATTTCTTCTTATTATTTTCTCAAAACCACTATCTTATCCTTATTTTTAATATACTAGTGATCTTTTCATCAATAATCCGTTTTGAGAAAGGGAACATTGGAACCCCAAACATTTAAAAACTTTAAAATCAGATGGAGTTTGAGGTACTCGTAAGGAATTTCCCGAATTATGTTTGAGATACCAAAATTCTATGGAGCAACGAAGATCACAGGAAATCAAATCACCGCAACAACTCTGATGCTACTCACTGGTAAGGCTAGAACCCTTTCTTTTTATAAAACTTCAAAAAATGCAGAACACAAGCAAAAATCTTATCGTTTAGCCATAATCTGGATCACTGTGTCCTATGAATGGTGTCTCCTAAAATCCTAGATGTCGTAAGTTTCATGAGAATATGAATCAAGATTAATTTTATGTATTATTCTTAATGGTGTCAGCAAATGTTTCTTGGCACAAGAGCGTTAGGAGCTCAAGACTTGTGTTTTCTTTGAGATAAAAGATTAATTTGCTCCAGTTTATACTACGTTTTATTTGGCCTATCGACACATGCTCAGTAGTTTGCCATTGAAACTTCAAGTGGGGATTGCTCCGTGAATATCTGGCACCAAATGAATGATTTTCTGGTCATTTTTCATTTTCCACTTAATTCGTCAATATTGAAATTGAAACTAACTGACTGGCCAATGACAATGGGAATCTGTAATGTTTACAACAAGGATCCTCTTTCAATATCTTCAGTCAAGCTCATGTAGATAAGGTTCATGCAGATAAATCATTTAAGAGTGTTGATGTGAACACACTGATCTACTTGTCTATGGAAATGTGCATATTGAGATAGTAATGCCAATGATTCAAGTCAGGGATACATCTTTTCTCTAGAGAAAAGTATTTATACTCATGAATGCCTTAACTGCACAATGTCAACAGACAACTTCTATCATGAACCGCTCACATAAGCATTTATTGATCCTTTGTGGCAAAATTGTAGTTTCTATTCTCATTTTCAATAGATTATTCTCCAGGTTGCTGCACCACATGGGACTAGCACCTTAGATGAGGCTTTTGTGAGAAGTGACATTGTAACCACAGCCATTACGTGCCTTCCAGACAAATCCAACATTGATATCATTAAGTTTTATCCAGTTTTGGGTTTAGCAACTGTTTCTACCCAAAGATAAACATAATGTCACCGACGTATTTCAGGATTGAGTTTTTTCAGTTTCACACCTTTGCCATCGATGATTTAGATAAACGCCTTTTCTTATTCTTAGAATCACCATGTATATTATGCGACCTTTAATATTAGCTTATCCTCAAACTTCTGATGCTAAAAGGCAGATTTTGCAATATTTTAAAATTTGATTGGAGTGTACTTGAAAAATCGAGATTATTACGATCGCAAATGGCTAACCCACTTCCTTTTTTAGGTTACAGTTGCGTAAATGTTAAGGGTTAATTTTTCTAATTTTGGCCATGCAAATGGTTCACACCACTGAAAATAAATTGCAATAACTTTGTCCAAGAATTGCAACCTCGCCAACTTCTGAAAAGAATGGAAAATCAGGATCCTTTTGATGTCTTCGGGCAAGATGAGGAAGACGACGAGGACGATGGAAATGACATACATGAGGAGAAAGTAAGCCTCCAAACCGATGGAATGGTCTCATCATGTTCAGAAGCACAGTCCAAAGCTCAAGATTTAGTGAACCTTGTCAATCAACGAATGATCCAGAAATCAAGCATACAAGCCAGTTTGGAAACAAAGACGATCCCGAAGTCAAGAATTGACGATATAAGTGCAGAAAAGTATCGTAAGATAATCTCTCAACATAAAGTTGTAGAACTTCCATGGGATCCTCCTCTTTACATGGGATCCATTCTTTGCGTTTACTCTCAACAATACGGTGGTGGAAGGGAGTATGTCGCCAAGCAAGACTTGGCACCCGGAACTCTGATTCTCGTGGAAGAGCCTATTATCCAGTGGGCTGAAAATCAAATTGGTGCAGAACTGGGACTTGTATCCGTACGTAACATATTAGAACATGCCGACTCTCAAAAAATAATTCATGCTCTGGAGGATTTTCATCCTACAAAATTGGCCGTCGAGGAATTCAAGAGTGGCGATATGCAGGTCAAGGAGATAATTGAAACCTTGGAATCTCAATTAGGGGAACAACTCACTGTCTTGGTGGAAACTGCCAAAATGAAAAAGTTAGTGAATCGAAACGGGTCAACCATGGACGCAAGGGATATGGTCCGTTTATTGCTTGGTTTACGATACAATGGTTTCGAATCAGGAATTTACTTGCACCTTGCTATGCTAAATCACAGTTGCTACCCAAATAGTGTCAAATTTTTTCCAACAAGATCGTATTCTGAAGTGAGGACAACAAGGTATGTGAAATGTGGAGAGGCTTTAACTATATCATACGTGCCAACAATTATGAGCCATGCGTCACGGCGATTCCATTTATGGCAACAGCATATCTTTGACATTGGTACTAGCGTACCCCAAGACTTCCGTCAATTGGAGGAAGTACAAGGGGAAATCCCTCCATCCACCAATGAAGTTCGAAATGAAACATCAATAACGACGAGGATCGAGAAAACAATTGCATCTCTAGAAGATCATTTTCGTGATTTGTCTACTTTATTGTCAGGTGATAGGAATCCTCAAAATCCTGCCTGGGAGGAAGCCAAAGCCTTGGAATTGGCATGTTTAGAATTATACACAGGAGCAGGGGAGCAGGTGGAGAATAGATTACATATCCTTTTGCTTCCCTGTCTGCGGCTTCATCTAGATGTATGCGAAATGATCCAAATCGGTAATATTCTATCGTCAAGCCAACAAGTTTCGTTATTCTTTCGAGTCCTATCATCTACGTTACATCTGATTGAACTACAAACACATTTATTCGGAAAAGATCACTTTGATTTGGCTCGGTCATACAACGACTTATCCCAAACGATATCAGAACTCTTGTCAAGGTCCCCTAAACAGCTTGTAGCGCGAGGATTAAAAGGCTTCGAGTCACTTGCTTCCTGCGCTTCAGAGGAATATAAAGCGCGCCAGGAGTTCTGTCGTATTCGCAACCTTTTCCCGAAGGACGCAGAACAATTCATCCAGAAACTGTAACTCAAAACTAATTATTGGTAGTGTTCTAACCTACTGCACTCTTAGAGCGACTTAATGGCATTAACAATTACCTTGTCGACTTGAATAACGTCGATTTCTCGTGCAACTTTTTGGATTCGCTCGTCGGCAATGACAAAGAGGCTCATAGACCATCGCTGTTCCCCTAATGCCGTATACGACCTCATCCATTCTAGCTTTTCATCCGAATAAATGTCCACAGCTGAACCATCGTTCTTCTTTATCCATCGTCTGTTCTCAGCCGGACTATCCGCATTAATGACAACAGTTCGACTCAAGATTTCTGGGGGCACTCTTCCTGATAACTGCTTTAAGGCAGTCCTAAGTTCCTTCGACTTGGGACGAGGATCACAGAGAATTACCAAATACTCGGATCGTCGAACTTCATTTTTTCGCAACCATGGGACAAGTCTTGAAGCACCGGTAGTCCCCAACGCATTTTCTGTAGAAATTGATACCAATTCTTCAAACGGTGCCACAGGAGCAGCATCACCCGCGAGAAGTCGATCCATTACGATTTTACGTTTCGTCACACGACCATCGTCCCCACCGCTATTGCTGTCGGATTGAAGGGACGAAAGATACTTTCCAGTTTCATCATAGTTGTAGAAATCATCTTCTCCTCCGAGAGCAACATTTGCCCGAAGCATCTCCTCAAAGCGTTGTCTGTCGTTTCGTATCTTAATTTCTTCGTCCGAAAGCCGTGTCTTTTGGTCATCTGGGGCTGAATTTTCTCGTTGCTGCTTGGCTAACTCCAATCGACGAGCCAATTCACCTTGCTTATTACGAGCCTTGTTTAAGCCTTTTCCCATTCCAAGCAGAATTTTACTGCGTAACGGGAGCCGAGAACAGAATGAGAATTGTCGAGATAGCTCTCCATATTGATTGGCGTGGTGTGTGTATGAAATCGTTGGGAGCACAAATGCCTCTGTGAGTAAGCAAGTGGTCAATAGCACGAGATTGAAAGACGCGACGAGATTCATCGCTTTCAACCAACGATTGAGGTCAACCTACAGTAAAGAAAAATTATCGAAAGTGTTGATGGATTACTCAGCGAGAATCGCTCACTTCCATGCGCACTATTATTCTGAGTAAAAGAAAATGTAATAGACTCACAAATGTTCCATATTTCTTGCCAATATTGTATAGGGTTTTTCAAACGCTTGAACGCCTATTTCCTTTCAACTTGATGCATTTTGTTGCTGCCACCAATAGGAATCACTGTCTAATAAAGACGTAAGAGAAAGATTTAATTTAAGAAACGATAGGTTTAGTATTAGGAATGTCAAGTGCCGCAATGCAGATCAATTGGCTAGGAAAGACATACAACTCTCATACACTTCAGATAACGTGAACCTAAAAGAATTAGACAGAATGGCATCACAAATGATGTACGCTAACAGAGAAGAATGAATATGAACAGTGCTAGTGTACTGGAGGTCCACACCTACTTTCAAAGTTAAATCTTAAAGAAGGCAAGTCTAGGCATAACTTGATGGACTGCTCCTGAAAATATGTTAATAACGAATACAACATTTGGTACAATACATAGTACCAACAAAAGTTACTGTAGCTAATCACATTTGCTCTCTCGTAGACGGGATCCTAACCTATTTGAAGCACAATTTGACAAAGAGGATTGATGCAGAGTTGCTAAACAATTAGCTTACGGAGGCACTTGAGGCATTGGGCTGGAATACATCTCCAAGCGTTGTATCTTGGAAAGTCAATAGGAACTTTACACAATACATTTCTATGGTTCAGTAATCTGTGGAGAGATTGAATGAGTTAAGCACAAAAAGTTTGCTTGTAGCAACAACTTAATAGCTCATTTTGACGTCAAAATTGAGGCTGGTACCCAAACGATGCTATTGCTATTTCCTTTTGAAGTCAATCCAAAAATGAGAAAATTGAAGATCAAAATGCTTGAAAAAGCAACACAGAGAGGTATAAATAGTCATAATGATGATGAATAATTTCTAATTTTCCAAGTTCTAAGCATTCTTGAGTTAGTTACGAAAAGTGCGTAAGGATCTCATCCTACTACAGAATCAACAATAAACCTCAATATAAGTCATGAGGAAATCACTTGGAGAATTAGCCGATACCACTCATTGCCACTTCACATTTCTTGTCTGAATGCAATATCATCATTATGTCTTGCCATTCTTGATAGAAAAAAGCTTTTCAGTAAAGATTCCTACCCAATCTTCTGTTGTACTTCTAATTTCCATTTAGGATCCTTCTTTTTGCTCAGGTGCCGCGGATTCTAGTATCTATTCGAAAATATCTTTTTGTCTTCTGTATATTTAATTGATTTCTTGATTTCATTGCTGAATTTATCAGCGGTTTGATTGCGCCTTTCAGTGGAAGGTAAAAACACGATATACGTCTTCAACTTCTGTTTTGCAGCAAGGGTACTATGAGTAAAATTTTAAATCTATCTTTGCGAGTGCTCGTTTCAACTCTTTTCTTTGTGACTGATCATATACGCACGTCACATTCAATCTGATGAAAGCTTTCACGTAACTTATTTACCTTTCCATTGGTTTTGTTTGAGTTCC
>CAAAJI010000048.1:16310-35461 GCA_900642245.1 Fragilaria radians
TAAGGCATCGGAGATCGAAAATCCATTGAAGCGATCATTGCTTCCTGAATTTCTTTTGGAAGTTTGTCGATTCTGTCGTGAACTTCGCATATTGGAGAAAAAATCGGCGTGGGAAAAAATCAAGGACCCTGAGAAATTTGGGCTCGATTTGGAAAGTATCATTGAGGAGGTAAGTGCGAATTTCGGTATTCCCCCACCATTGAACTCCTTGATCTATTTTACCTGATAAATGACTAAGAAGCGATGCTGCTTTCGTTAAAAGACTAGAAAAATTGGCCAAGCACTTGAGCATGGAAGACTGGTTCACGAAAGTAATCTGACTGTAACACGGTTGCGACATATTTGCTTGATAGAGCACTCGAAAAAATCGTCAAAAGATTTGGGATCAAAACAGGATATACCTTTAAATCGGGAAGGGTCAAATTCAACAAGGCCAGTAGTTCCTGACGACACAAAGAAGAAGTTACAAAGAGAGGAAAGAATTCGTAGTATCAACGCTAGTACTGGTGGGGTGGCTTCGACACCACTGAAAAGACCTGATTCTATGCTTACACAAACAAAAGAAGCAGTATCAACTCTATCAGGAGCCTGGGGATCCAGTAGAGCGAGCTGGGGTTCTCAAAATGTATCCAAAATTGTTACACCTCAAGCGATGAACAAAAATTGGCAAGAATCAGGTCGGGGCGATATATCTTCAACTACGAATTCATTGTCAACTCAAAAACATAACAATACGCAGTATGTGGAATCTATAGGCATGAAAAAGCCAGGCTGGAATTCGAGTTCAACTTCTTGGGGTACTTCAAAAGTCTCGTCTTCATCGAGCCAATCTAATAGAGAGTTGTTGTCAATGGAATCAGATTTTAAACCTAGCACCTCTTCCCCAACAGGTTGGGGAGCGAAGTCGTCGACATGGGGTGCTACAGGAATCTCAGCTCAGACCACAGGAGCCTCTAAATTGTTAAGCCAGTCACAGAGTGAAATCTTTGAAAGATTACTCTGACTCGAAAACTAACTTCAGTTGTAAACCAGACTTGGGATCTCACTCATCATCTTGGGGCGCTGCAAGGTCTAGCGACAATACCTTTACGGGAACGGAAAACGCCATTTCGCTGAGCTTGCCCAATAGAGAATCTTGGGATAAAGAATCGACTGTGAACTTGAACTCGAGCTCTATTGTTTCTTGGTCGGCATCATCATCTAGGCCAAAGATGAATGTATGGGGAGCCTCTGGAAAAGCGGCCTTGTCTTTGGAGTCCCTTAAGGCAGCACAAAAAAATAATTCCACCACAAAGACTGGTGCACCTTCTTCAAAGTTGAATACATTACCTCAGGACGAGATATCATCAAACAAAACTGAGCCTTCAAAATCAGTTAGAACATCTATGAGAGATCAGGAAAGTGGGTCAAACTCGGCAACAAATTTGAGATGGGGGCGGTCAACTTCGTCCTGGAGTAGTACTAGAACAATCGGAAGTACAACACTAGAAAAGCGGGTTTCCATGAATCCAGCAAACGCAACAACATCAGTGACTTCCGTTTCAAGGCATGTGTCTCCGAATAGGCAAGAAGATATCGACAAGGTATCTCGTCATTCAGATGCCGGTTGTGCTCTCAACCTTAAAAATACTTCTGGTTCGGAATCAACTATGGATTCCATCAACTTAGTTAAGCCTCTTCATCCTTTCAAACATGGAACCCAAGGATTTGGAGATCGAAAGACATCATGGGCAGCAGGAAGCTCTAAAAAAGAAGATTCTTGCAATCCATCCCAACAAGTAATATCACTGACTTCTTGGGGGCAACGCAAGTCTTCTTGGAGTGGTAGTATCTCAATAGAAAATGGATCTGACCATGCAGAGATTGATCGAAGGACATCATGGGAAGCAGGAAGCTCTAAAAAAGTAGATTCTTGCAATCCATCCCAACAAGTAACATCGCGGACTTCTTGGGGGCAAAGCAAACCTTCTTGTGGTAGTAATGTCTCAAGAGAAAATGGATCTGACCATGCAGAGATAGATCGAAAAGCATCGAGGGCAGCAGAAAGCTCCAAAAAAGAAGATTCTTGCAATCCATCCCAACAAGTAATATCACAGACTTCTTGGGGGCAAAGCAAATCTTCTTGGAGTGGTAGTATCTCAAAAGAAAATGGATCTGATCACACAGAGGTAGATCGAAGGACATCATGGGCAGCAGAAAGCTCTAAAAAAGTAGATTCTTTCAATCCATCCCAACAAGTACTAACTCGCACTTCTTGGGGGCAAAGCAAACCTTCTTGGGGTAGTAATGTCTCAACAGAAAATGGATCGGACCATGCAGAGGTAGATCGAAAAGCATCGAGGGCAGCAGAAAACTCTAGAAAAGTAGATTCTTGCAATCCATCCCAACAAGTAATATCACAGACTTCTTGGGGGCAAAGCAAGTCTTCTTGGAGTGGCAATATCTCAAAAAGAAATGGATCAGACCATTCAGAGATTGATCGAAGGACATCATGGGCAGCAGAAAGCTCCAAAAAAGAAGATTCTTGCAATCCATCCCAACAAGTAACACCGCGGACTTCTTGGGGGCAAAGCAAACCTTCTTGGGGTAGTAATGCCTCAAGAGAAAATGGATCGGACCATGCAGAGGTAGATCGAAAGACAGCATGGGCAGCAGAAAACTCTAAAAAAGAAGATTCTTGCAATCCATCCCAACAAGTAACATCACGGACTTCTTGCGCCAAAAGCAGATCTTTTTGTGGGCAAACCACATCTTCTTGGAGTAGCAGTGCTTCAAACGAAAACGGATCTAACCATTCAGAGGTAGTTCGAAAGGCATTATGGGCAGCAGAAAGCTCCAAAAAAGTAGATTCTTGCAATCTATCCCAACAAGTAATTTCTCGGACTTCTTGGGGACAAAGCAAATCTTCTTGGAGTAGTAACGTCTCAAAAGAAAATGGATCTGACGAAGTAGAGGGAGAAATCAATACAACAGAGTTGTTACAACAATGCAATCGAACATCAGGATGGGGAACAGCACACTCCCCATGGGGTTCAGTGAAGCCAAACAAACCGGAATTTCAAAACACCAGATGCAATCCAGGATCAAGATCAGAATCTAACCCTTTTTCACCTATTTCCTTCATCATCAACAAACCCATGCATATTGAAGATTGTTCCAATCAAATTTCGAATAGGACTGACTCCAAGGAGACAGAAAAAATTGTGAATATGAATCCCTGGGGTTTTTCTTCATCCTCATGGAGTGCCAACACAAACAGTTCTACTTTGAATGCGGATTTCAATCATAGCAAGGATTTGAAATTTTGTCAAAACGCTATTACGGCTTGTCACAACGATATGAAAATGATTCCCGGTCATAATTCTAATTCAAAAGCTATTCAAGGAGAGACGTTCCATCAGTCAAAATCAGGTTTGGTTGGATCAAGTGCCCTCGATGCACCGAAAAGTTGGGAAGATTCTGCTATTTCAGTACTTGGTTTGGAGTCTAATCAGTCCGCGTTATCACGCCCATTAGCATCTTCGACATCCAAAGTGGCATGGAGAAAGAGTTCTTCTACATGGAGTGGAGTTGAACAGGGCAGTACCTCGTCAGATAGATATGCTCAGAATTCAATGATCCATTTACAATGGGCAGCATCAAACAAAATTTCAGAAAAAGGAAATCAAAGAAAGTCTTTAAAAAATGCCAAGTCAACTACATCCCCTGATTTTCTGCCCAATCAAAGCTTGGAAGTGAAAGGACGGTCAGATAACTCTGTATTATCTCAAGACAGCAGCAATTACACCCGTTTGCATCATGGAGAGTTTTCAAGTTTTGTACACCAGAGTCATCAAGAAGAAAAGAATGGCGCTGATGCAGACCATAAGTTATCATATCAGAGGCGCATGTTATACTCAAGTGACAAGGCTAAAGAGGATAATGAGCGTATTGGATTTGGCCGTGGGTCCCATGTGAACAAGCCCTCATGGATGAAAGGTAAGGAGGAATGATACCTATGTATTCTTTTCGCGTCCTTTTTTTAACGTAAATTCATTAGATAACCCTGTTACACATAACATGGAAAGGAACGTGAATCTCCAAATTGCATCTCAAGAAAAATTTGGGGTTAATCAAGGTGAATGTCCTAAATCATCAAAGCCTTCCATTCCAAATCAAGTTCATAGATCATACAGTCCTTTTTCAATAAACGGTCATGACTCCCAAACTACAAAATCAGCATTCCATAGTGCAAGCAAACAGCAGAACAGCATTCCGTACTCGCGGGACGTTTCAGTTAGAGAAGAAAACGTTGTGGCAGGTAGGGGTCGAGGTAGAAGCATGACACTCCCTGCATGGATGACTAAACGATGATAGGGAATTCTAAGAATGCATCTCATGCAATTAAATTGAATTCTGCTATGTCTTGGTAGGATTTACAATATAATTTTTCCCTTTGAATACATTGTTGTCTACTTTATTGTTGTCTACTTCTTCTGCAGAAACATTGGGCTCAAATTGGGATGCGTAACTACTCTGCAAGATTGATTGTGAAAAAAGTGATTGAGATATTGATAAATTTCTTGACATACGCTTGCCTAAAATACAAAATTGAGGCAAAACAGGAACACATCTGAAGCGCATCATCTTTTGTTTAACCAGAGCATCATTTTTCATGATGCAAAACTATAATTAAGAATGGTAACGATATAATTCTTAAGTAGAGTGCAATCAAGCGTGTCTTTTCATATAAATTTACTTCCTTTTTTTCTGAAAAGCTAGTTTGTCAATTTCTGGATCCATCATATATGGCAGAGACTTGTTGCCAACATTCTGGGCTCGAACAACAATGATGCATAGATAATCTCTAGCCAGTTTCCAGGCAAAGCTTTTTGATTCACCACATACCTCATAGAGGATGGCTGCTGCAAGAGCTCTTTCTTCCTCGGGAAAGGGTTCAATTAAAAGGCGCTCTCTCTCTATCTCTGCAATTTCTCGACTTCTTGCAGCGATCATATCTAAAGATGCCTTTGCTTCAATCATTCCTTTCATTTCTAGCTTATATCGGACTGCTGCAGATCTCATACTGGCTTTCATGGAACGATAAAGATTGGGATCCAATTTTGATTGTGCTGTCTCAGCAATTTGCATAATATGAACATTTGGAGTTTCAGCTCCCAACGAGACTGCTTTTTCAATCTTTTCCTGCACATAGTCCCAAAGGCGCCCTAGTGCTCTTCCTGATTTGTAAACTCTTTCGTGTTCCTCTCCTGCAACAAGAGCTTGATCCAATGACCAATGAGGCTGTTTTTGTGACCTAAGGAAGTCTGCAGCTTCTGCTTTTGGCATGCAAAGTTGATATGGGTGATCCACTTGTAAAAAAGCCTGATTGGCAATATCCACAATTGCAGGACAAGTTGTAAAATCATCAACAGTATCTATAGCGGAATCCAATGTATTTGCAAGACAACCTAACTGTTGCTGATGGAATTTAAAGTGCCTAGCAAATTTAATCCGTTCTCTTAGAGTTGAGGCTGCAGCAAGAATTCTCTCTTTTGTATGCGCTTCTGGCATTGCCGGGCGGATTGGAGGCGGGGAACAAGAAACTTGGTTGACAAGTTCTGGATCAAAACAAACCCATGCTTTATCTCCATCAAAGTCTCCACCACTCATCATATCTGCTACGCTTTCGTCCCCAATTGTACTAAGTATGATACCAACCGTTAGACACTTGAAAAAGCCCTGGACCTGTGCCACAAGGTGGTTTCCCTTATCATATGCACGAAGTAGTAAATCATCATAGTTCACGAGCCTTAACTTCCTTAAGTCGCCATCAAAGTATGAAGGGTTACGAAACGCTAGTAACTCTGTTGCAGAATCTAGTGATCCGCGGTATTCGTTTGGCAAAGCCAGAAATGCCTCATTTTCTAGCAATAATTGTGTATGATCTGGGAGCATGCGTACGTACCAGGAATCTTTCAATGGATAACGAGCCTGCAAAGAATTTCCTTAGAAATCAGTGCTTGAAATCATAAAACACCGCTATACTTACCTTTTTGCGTATCTTATCAGCAGTTTTTTTGACGAATTTCCTTCTTTGCTCTGCATAAAATGGCTCACTTGGATCAAGCTTTGCTGCTGCCATATAGAACAACATATCATCATCTTTCATTTCTTCATTTAGATTTGTTTCTAGCATGCTGCAGTGCCTATTGCGGATTTCTTGAAAGAACTTGTCTTTACTGGATTCCCTTTCACCGCTTAGCTCATCTAACCAATCAAGTCCACTATCAACACAACGAAGGAAGAAGTCAATGGACACGCCTCTCCGCTCAAGAATCTGAACCAGTCTTACCGACTTTGGGAAGAGGAAATGAGATAATATAATTGTAAACGTGGTTTAATAATCTAGTCCGAACTTACCAAGTGACCTTTTTCAGGAATATCATCCCAGCTTGAAATTTCCACCGTATCATAATTTGGATCAAATCCCGACAAATCCGAGTAAGGCACTTTTAAAAGGGATCGCATTGGGACCATGAACTTCAATTGCGAATCTCGGCATTTTAAACTGAAGCCAGATAGGATTTCATCCAATATCCACATGCCTTTAAACCCGCCTATTCGTCCCTGGAAAGATGAAAATGGACACCATTCGTCTTTACCACTGTACGCTTTCCATACTTCATTAATTGCGCAACGAGATATTAGACCAGCGCCATCTGTCATGGGTTTTCCCAAGTTGCTAAGAATGTCAGGAATGATTTCAATAGTATTCTCTGGTAAAACTGCGCTGGGTCTTGTTTTGGAAAACGAGATTTTCATGCGTTTCAGTTCTTTTGCAATAGTGAGCTCAGGGTTTAACTTTTTGGGAATGCACCAGTCTCGCACATAATCCACTGAGAGCTCATCTTCAATTCCAAAGCCACTCTCAGCAAAGAGGACAAAGCATTGCGGTGTTTTTTGCGCCTTGCACCATAAATATGCATATTTCCGCCCACACAACATCACTTTTTCGCTGAATTTGTTGACAACATTTTGATCCAATAGTTTGGAAGAAACCATAACATGTAAAAACCTGTGACTACCGAATTTACGAAAAATCCTCCTGCTAACAGCGGGTTGTGGATGCTGCAAGCAAATCACATTGTTTTCATCGAGCTCAGCATAATAATAAAGTCCCACTAAGCCGTCTTTTCTTTTTTCGAAGTTATTGCTCTCGTTAGATTGATCAGAAGCCCGCAATACAGAGTCAAAATGCCATTTTTGGTGTTGGGGCAAAAAACTATTTAAGAACTTGAAGACTGAACGATGATTATTCACATCTTCGTTGTTTCTGTGAATCCAGTCAACAATTTCTGACTCACAATCATGAACCTTTTGCCTCACCCTAAGAAAAAGGTGCTGTATCAGATGATAGAAAATGGAACTGATAAAGAAAGAGAATCATTTACCTTTCTGCTTCAAATCTCACAACAAAAGATATATTAAGGAAATCAAGGGGATCACTAGACTCTGCTTTGAAAGTATTCTGTAAATATTCTGACTGAAATGAGTCTACATCTATAACTTTCTTGTCTTGCAAGGGTCCCACTAAAGAAGATTGGGGAGGGAGACCACGCTTTTCAACTCTCACAAAGAATCTTAATGCATTAGACCTTAGGGATTCGTGTATAATATCAAAGCAAGATGCAGGAAAAACCTGACGTCCATTTGTTTTTAAAACCTGAGTATTGATAAAGAGTTGAAGAAGGTCATCACTCAAGGCATTTTTCTTATTGTCAAAATCACAACGAGAATGGCCAATCATTGAGTTGAAGATATGATTGACTTCAAAAAACCTTTTATCTGCTGATTCCATCTCACAGTTATCACATGGAGCCTCTTTTGTGCATTTTTGCTGAGCTGGTCTGCATTGATCTATTGTGGCAGTGGCAGCTAAGTGCGAGTACCGACACTCAGAAGACATTGCATAAGCATGCACTTTCGTGATTTCACTTTCAACGGATGCTTTAAGCTTTTCACATTCATTTGACTGCAACTTGATTCTACGTACAACTGCGAAATCTTGAGCCCGAAAAAATAAGATGCAGCGAGCCTGTTTGCCATCTCGACCTGCCCTGCCAGCTTGTTGTATATACTCAGTTAAATCAACTGGAACAGCAGCATGGAAAACAAAGCGAATATCATCAAGGTGAAATCCTCGTCCCAGCACTGATGTACAACAGAGAACTTGAATTTTCCCGTTGCTAAATGCATGCAACACGCATTCCTTACGCTGTAAATTGTCATCACCTGTAATTGTATCAGCAGTGATACCTCTTGAATTTAAATATTTTGATATCGTATGGCATCTACTTTTTGTCAAACAATAGCAAAGGCATTTCACTCCTTTTTCGCTACCCTTCAACCAGAATACAATTCTATCTGCGACCTTTTGGAGAAACATGTTAGGACTAAGGCACAAGGAGTAATTCCGTTAATCCAAAAACGTACTTGCTCATCATTTGTCTTGCGTTCCACTCGAAAGGAAAGAGAATCCGCTAAGGCACGTTGGCTCAAGAATAATACAGGTTTTTCATCATTTGAATATGTCTTCGTTAAGGATCCCGGTGGAAGCAAGCTAACTAGTCCTCTTGTTGTAATCGTGCCTGAAAGGAACATAAACTTAACTCCACTACAATAATTGCGTAATTTTTCTAATAGATGTGCATACACTCCTCTGTAGCTTCCATGACTTTGTTCGATCATGTCCATTTCGTCAATAGTGATTGCTTTTAGACAACCTTCATCTGCTAGATCCCCTAGCTGCGAAAGTCTCGGCTCTATAAGTTCCGGAGTTGCAAATAAAATTAAAGGTTTTGAAATCCAAGTTGAAGCCTAAAAGATGAGTGTGAGCACAATATAACACATAACTTATCATCAGGCATGGTCTTACCTTAACCTCGTTTATGATGATTTGCAGTCGGTTGACTGTGCTAGGTGAACGTTGATGTTTGGCTTCCTCCTCACTAAGGAGCTGTTCCATGGATATATATGGTGACAAATACTTCAATTCCCTTAATTGACTCTTAATGATAGCGTTCAGTGGTTCAATCACAATACTGACACCTCCAGAACGAAGAGCAGCTTGAACAAAGACCATACTTTTTCCAGACCCGCATGGGGCAATCATTACAGTGTCTTGGCACTTTATGGAATGCTCGCAAGCAAGCTGTTGAATTTTGCTTTTGTATCGATTAAATCCAATCTCAACAGCGAATTCCTTAATAATTCCGCCTTTGTCTATTCTTGGGACTTGTTTAAGAACAAAGTAGTCACCAAGTCTTGCTGTTGCTGTTCGTAAAAGCAGTTCCTTACGTAGAGATTCCACAGTATTTTCCAATGACTCATCAAACTGGACTGATTTATCCAAAAGAGGATTTAATTCTTTGAAGATACCATGTAAAGATTTTGCGTTCACTTCTTTTTCGACTTTGATTGATCCGGTGTACATAACCATTGCCTCTTTCCTTTTGGTAATCGTGTCACATTCCAACTCATTATTCCAATTGATTTTGCCCTTCATGAAATGTTTGCAAGACGTTTCATCAAAGCCATCGCTGTCATCACTCTCAAAGGCTGTATAGCCTTCATTTTCGCCCAATTTAAACTCTCTCTCATTTCCATAAAGCACCACAAATTTAGCATTAACTATTTCTGGCCAGGAATCTAATGCATACTGTGAAACCAGGATATAAGGATCACTTTCTGTCACCAACTCACGCTGCTTTCGATCAAAAGGAATCGTCTTTATATTTCCCTTCCGAGAGCTTTTTAAAGTACTTTCACAAACGGCAATACATTCTACAACTACGTTTTTTAAGTCACAAGATTTACCACTGTTCGAGAGAACTTGAATCGGGGCTCCCTCGACATGATCAGGATTCCACTCTGTTACAGCTTCCAGGAAACAAAGATGAGTATTTTCAACGTCTTGTTGCATTGGAGCTAATTCTACATAGATGTGTCCGCGAGTTTGAATCTCGTCCTTAGGACTGTTCCAACGTCCCACGAAGGATTTTGTGGCTTGAAATGCAGATATTAGCTTATACAAGCTTGAATTATCAATCATCACAAAATTTCCTACATTGAATAATTCTCCAGAGAGCTCGAAGGAATCATAATAGACTCTCCCCATGTGCCTTCGATAGCCAATCGGCCTTCCCCAAGAAAAAGTGTCTGATTTGGGCCTAGTCTCTCCGAGGGTATCCCAAAAATATAGCGAAGACAATGCGAATTTATTGTCTCCTTCAAACTCCTCCGTTTGAAGCCTTCGGGGCCCACAAAAAAGAGATTTTCTTCTTTGACGTTTTCGCTTTGGGGGAAGTGGGTCCAAATCTCTTCTTTTTTTGTACTTCACCTCGTCGTCGGAAAAGAAAGGAAAGTCAGCTAGATCTATTTTTTCTTCCTTTTTGATCTGATTCAAAGAGACATCAATCGCAGAAGAGTTTTTGGATTTGACCTTTTTCTGCTTAGGTTCAGCATTTTGTGGATGGTTATGCATCGGAGAAGAGTTTCGGTCATCTAGTTTTTCTGGCTGCAACGTACTTCGTCGCTTTGGTCGTCTCCGAGTTCCTTCTTCTGATTTTAAATGCTGCAATACACTGCCAAAGGGATCTAATTTGAGAAAAAGTTCAAAAATTAAAAATTGAATTGTGATGCAATCATACTTACATCGTACTGTAATCCATAAAAAAGTTCAGTAGCGACAGTTTTTCTGATAGCGTTGCGCCAGGATGCTCCCAAAGTTCTTCAGATAGACCAGAGGTCGCAAATTTCCTTTCAAGATCTTTCCATTGAACCAGATCACCATTAATTGTATAGTAGCCTAACTGTAATTTGATATTAAACTTTGCTAATATAACCTGAACATCGCATTTGCTCAATTCTTCAATGGGATGCTGGAGATGTTCTTCGGGAACAATTGCTAATCGAATCCAATTGGTTAGACATTTTGCTTTTGCAGTTTTAGGAACATATAAATCTTGCTTGCCAAAAGAAGAACAATAAAACCGTTCAAATTTCATATTTTCATCTATCCATTCCGGGGTTGCAACCAATCCAACCCGACATAAATATTCTCTTAAACGACCAATACTTTTAAATCCTTTCCCTTCAAACTTGTACTTTGTCGAATCATTCATAGATTCTTCGACTTCCAAGCCAAAATCACTGATCAAGTGTTTAATGGCTAGTGCATCTGAAGGTCTGGGAAATCTAGTTATCACTTTTGGAGCTTTCATTTGTTTCGAAGCATCCTTCATCTCACCTTTCTTATTTGATTTAGCAATGATAGTAGATCTTTCACGCTTTGTCGGAGTAGGATCTGGGATGTGCATTTTCTTTTTTTCTCCCTCATTAGACATTTTTGATTTTGGTCCATTAAACACTTCTAAGGTTGCAACCTTTTGTGAAATTGAGTTTTCCTCAAGTTTGATCGTAAAGCTGGTGTCTGATGAGTTTAAGCTGGATGCTGCATCCTGATTTCTAGCATCGAAAGAATTTTTCTTTTCAGTATTTCCTATGTGTTTGTGGGAAAACATTTTGGCTGTATCAAAGTATTTTGTGATTTGACCGTTCCCTTGTTCAGAATGTGCAACGTGAAGTTTAGAATCTGCAAGCTCTTCGATTTTTCCATTATCATGAGCTGATTGGCATGCTTGATCACCATCTTGTATCAAGGTTAGGCTATGATAAGAATTTTCAGGAGAAGCAATATTCTTAATTTCTAATCGCCAATCCTCATTGTATCTATCTGAGCCTATGGATTTAAGGACATTTTTCCCATTTTCCGAATCTTCAATGTTGGAATTTTCCACATAGTGATTTGAAATAGGATTGTCTAATCTGATCTTCTTTCTATAATTCTCATTAAGATCATTGTGTATTCTATGACCTGTAGAAGTCGTCGATTCTACCTCTGAAAATGTTTTGGCGGTAAACTCAATTTCAGAGCTCATGATGCGATGTTTATCAGTATAGGAGGTTTCATCCATGCACAGGTCGGATTGGATCCCATGAAGTCGCTCAATAGCGATGTTCGATTCCAAAGGACTCTCGAGAGAGTTGAATATTTCTTCCTTTATCCTGTGATCAGTTGGAATCAAAGCATCAGTAGTTACTGTGTCTTGAAAGATAGTTTTAGAATTTTGATGCAAATAAGTATCTACTAACGGCAGGCCCGGCATTTTGGGTGGGACGGAAAGGATCGGTTTTCCCGATGATGATTGAACCAGTGAGCCCAACGATGTTAAAGGTGTATCGACAGAGGAGGCGTTAGCTCCCATGCCGTCAACTTTTGTGTTCGAATCCAGTGGATGATTATTGCGAGGCTCAATTTTCTTTTTTGACTTAAAAGTCTCTAAAGGTATTGAAGGATTGGAATCCGTTTTTGAAATGGAATCATTAACTTTCGAGCTTTTGATCTCGTATTGTCGAGTATAATTATCCTTACACTCTTGAATATTCTCTCCAGTATCCGATGTTATTGGCATTTTCATGTGTATATCTTGAGGTGTATTTGTAACATCATCTTTGAAACCGGCCTTTTCTGTACATTCAGCTTCTATTTTGGAATGTTCCGTACCTCGGAGTGTATTTGAGATTGACTGCGAGTGTTGAGAACTTTCTTGATCCAAAGGAATCGATGAATTATTTCTTGCATAATTCTCGGTCGTGCAACTTTCGATGAATGTGTCTCCATCTTCCGTATTGACTTGTGTCGATGTCGCATCTTGCAGAGTCGTTGAATTCGTTACAGTTTCGGTACTACAATATTGACGAGCATGCTTTCGCTTTTCCAAGAGAAACTCTCGGAAAGAAGAAGGGGTAATTGTTGGCATGCTGATCACATGAAACTGTGACTGAATTTCAACAGTTGGAAGCGGGTTGATCGATGGAAGAAAAACATACGAGATTGCACTGCACGGTTCTAGTACTCCACAATCAGTGTCAGAAAACCCTTTTAATTTTAATTACGTAACTTTTCAAAGGAACTTAGGTAAACTCAAGAATAACCAACTCAAATTCAAATTATTTGTGAGTTTGATTGATATCGTACAGCTTCTATCTCCATGAGCCACTATTATGATCGTGATCCTAAAAGAATGCGCCCTTCTGGTGGCGGGGGAGATTATCGAGGTGGACCATATGGAGGGAGTCGAGGAGGAGGAGGAGGAGGAGGAGGAGGAGGAGGTGGTGGAAGATTCCCTCCACCAGGAGGAGGAAGGGGAAGAGGCGGCGGTGGACGTCAAGGAGCATGGGGAATGGGACCACGACCTCAAAGTCTTCGTGTTGTCACCAATCAATATCGTTTATCGAACCCGCGTGCGACGTTGCAATATTTCCTAGAACAAAAATGGTATCGTTATCATATTACCATTTGGGATGCAGTCAAGGTTCGTACAAAAACAGATGATAGTATTCACAAAGAAGAATCAGGTTCGAAACAAGGATTACGTGACTTTCAAATTATGCCAAGATCCCGATTAGACGGTATCAAGAAATCCATGGAAATTGGAGAGGGATCTAATCCCATAAGCCGTAGAATCCTTCTCAAGCTTCAAAAGAGACTTCTTAGCGAAAAGAGAAATTTTTGGGTAAGACTCAGAAATTTCGAAACACTTATGCCATCAATAAATTTTGTTCACTAATTCTCACAACACATGCATTGATAACTTCGACGCTGCATCTTTGTTACATAGACCGACGGCAGCCAGATTGCAATCGCAGCCGAACCTCTCTTCGATGATATTGGCGCTGATCCAGATATAGTTTTCAAGACGACGCAAGAATCTTCTATTGAAACCAAAAGCAAATCTGTAGGGCGATATGGCCCTGCCGATGTAAAGTTGGAAACTGAGAAAGAACAACAATCGAAATTGGAAGGAATTCATTATGATTATAAAGTTTGTGTCAAGAAATCTTGTAATGATGACGATCCGGAAGCAGACTTGTACGTATTATTTCTCGTTGGACTTTCAGACTCTCGCATTCTAATTTTCCATTATCATGTTCAGAATTTCGAACAAGCATTTCATTGTTCGATTTCAAGAAGCTGGATACGTCCAAGGTGGTAACATTGTCGAATCTATGTATGCAATGCAATCAGCCATTGAGATTGCCCTAAAAAACTCGATGTTGGTCTCTAATCTCAAAGTTCAAGGAAAGTCTCCTCGCTTCTTTTATTTGGATCCCGATCCAAGAGATATTGACCGTGTGTTAGGGGAATCTCTATTCCGCAACTTTCGAGATGTAAGTTTCTAAAATTGCTGGAAGTTATATGTATTTTCACTCCAACTAAAGCAACTCCGATTCTATAACACGCAGAAACATGAATTCCCATTTGTTGGTTTGGCTCAGACACTCCGATTCTGTGCCAACGGAAACGCCTTTGTTTCCTTGGATTCTGGTTTAGATTGGTTTCATTTAGAACAGTATCCTCCACGACATCAACAGCGTGGCCCTGTCCCTGTTTTAGACGAAAACCGACGTACTATTGCCGGTGTTCAGATCGGTAATTTCCACGAGATCATACCCCCCGGCAAGCGGCCTGAGATTGAACGTGCAATCCGAAACCTAACCTTTCACATGAGGTATACTCGTCCCATCAATGAAGAGCGTGAGCAAGGTATGTATGACCACTTTTCCATATTCACAAATCCCTTTTCATCGACCACGCTGATATTCTTCCTTTCAAAAAGCGTTCCGAAAGAAGTTAAAGGAAGAAGGAAAATCAGATGTTGAAATTGAAAAAAAAATTATTGCTAGTCGAAGGCGAAATACAAAGTCATTTCGTAACAAATCTGTCAGAAGGAGTGAGGATTTCATTTGGGATCCCAGTCAACATACATTCCCTCTGCAAGCAAAAGGCAAATCTCGCGACGATTCGGAGACTTCAGCTTCGGAAACGGTTCAGACAGTCACTGTTGCTGAGTATTTTCATCTTCGTTATAAGATGACGCTTCGCTTCCCCAAAATGCCCCTTGTCTTTTTGACAGAAGGCAAGGAAAAGGGTTGGTTTCCAATAGAATTTCTTTATCAAGCCTGGGGAAAGGTTAAGGCTGCGGATCACAACCAAGATGTTCTCAAATTCAACGACCATTTCGCTTCCACTGCACGTATTGAGCACCTTAAGACAGTAAAAAGTCTCGTTGATGATATTAAATTAAAAAGTGCCCCTGAATTTACTATGCTATTGCAACAACTAAACCTAACCACAAATCTTCAACCCGAACAGCTCACAGCTACGGTTCTTCCTCAACCCATTGTCAAGTTTCAAGCTGGAAACGACAAGATACCCTCAGATGGCTCTTGGAATCTTGCAAATGTTAAATTTCCAAAGCCTGCTTTCATGAGTTCATTTGCTATCGTTGACTTCGCTAATTTCAGTCGAAACGAATATGAGAGACCAAAAGCTTTTGAAAAGCTGTTTCAAGTTATGGGGAATCATGGGATTGAGATGCCTCGAAACGAAGATATAAATCAGACCATTCGAAATGTTATCGTGCAAGTAGACGGCTCACTTAACCAAGACATCGTAAGTCTTTCTGTAATATTTTGGTATAAATTTTTCCATTCTTATTTTCTTTCCTTAGGTGAAAGAGGCTTTTGAAGCTGCATTGGAAAAAGCAAAAGTCCATTTTTTCAGGGATAGAGGACATATGGGCCTTCGATTCTTGACAACTATTGTTGGTGGTGGAAACGGAGATACTTCACTCGCACTTTTAAAACATTTGGATGGAGATTTCTTCGAAGCAATTTTGCCAATGGACATCGCTGGTGAAACTCACAACATTACAGTACAAAACCAAGTTATTCCAGCCAGAATCATGGCCAATGTAGGCAGCAAAGTTATTGACTTATTCAATTTGAGGCTCTCTGGCAAAGGTAAGGCCGATGATTCACTTCATAATCTGTAGAAAAGTTATCATTTCTCAATCCGATTCCTCCAGGTATCTATGAAGAGAAAACCGAGAGAGGTGATTGGATTGATGTCCCTTTTCGTGGTGATTACGTGTATCAACTTGAAACCGGAGAGATCATTCCTGAGAGCGATGTCATGAACGCTAAGCCATTTCATGTCATCAACAGTTTTCAAATTGAGTGTCCTTCCATTGTCTTTGTTCGCCTTCGCGATGATGATACTCAGACTTATCACTTTATCAAACTTATCTCTAACATTCTTAACAGCGTACAATCGCAGTGCTTTGTCCATCAGAAGTACACGAGTCAATCGAACCCAGATCAATAGTACGTGGCGGAAAATAGCATGCCTTTCTACTATTTGTAATGACCACTCATTTTTACTCTTTGTGACAGTTGTAGCAATATAGCCATTAAAGTAAATACGAAATTGTTCTCGAAAGGAATTGCAGCTCGTGCATGGGATATTCAGGTGAACCAAATCGAAGGTGGCATTCCATGGCTTGAACAAGTGCCAACGTTGGTAATGGGACTAACTCTCACTAGAGGTAAGCCAAACGGTTGTATTAAACCTGCATTTTTTTCTCATCCTTTTCTCAATTTTCACAGCTGGAGGAGCGGATTCAAAAACTATCGTGACAGGTTCCGTATGTTTGACGAAGAGAGGTGATGTGCCTGGTACCGTTCCACTTGCTATGGACATTCGAGTTCAAAAGTCAGCTGGCGTAGTCGAAGCACTTCCTATGTATATGCTTAGCAAGGTAAGATATGAGTCAAACGCCCAAGACCTTATTCTCTTTCAGCTCATTGTACCTTTGTGTCAAGACTTTGGTGACGCAGTACCTGCTACACAACAGTCACATCATGCCTGCGAGAGTTGTTGTTTACAGGAACGGATCTTCAGAAGGAAATTTTGATCACATATTGAATAGTGAAGTTGCGGCGCTTAGAAAAGCATTCCATGATTTGCGAAAAGATTTTAGTGCTCATCCTGATCCATGCGTGAACGAGAGAAATTGCCAAGGAAATGGATGCACCTTTTGCACTCCGATAATTACCTATATTGTTGCTCTCTCACAACATAATATCCGTATTGTCCCTGCTGAAGAAGTCAGAGGGAAAAGGGCTCTCCTAAATGTTCCCAGTGGCACTTGCGTTGATCACACCTTAACACCTTTCTTGGATGGCCTCAACTTAGCGGCACAACCACCAGACCCTCCTACATCCCCTGGAGATCCAGAACCGATGATTTTTTCTAATGCAGAATCATCTGGGTTCGACTTCCTACTGACAGCGCATGGTGGGTTGAAAGGTACTTCTAAGCCTATCTTCTATCGTGTTGTAAGTTCAGATAGCTATTATTCGACGGAATGACGTTTCTTTATCTCACACTAATGACAGATTCTGAATGAGAATTTCGTTTGGCGACCATGGAATAATGGTAGTGAATGTACACCGCTAACGAAAGAAGTTATTCAACATATGACTTACACTATGTCGTATCAGTATGGAACTGCAACAAAAGCTGTGAGAATGGTTCCCGTTGTGAAGTATGCTGTAAAACTGGGAAACGTGGCTTCCGGTTACTTACCTTGTACGTATCATAACCATGAAACTATTGCATCTCCCCTTTGCTTACACCTTTTCGGCAGATCTACTTGGGCATGGTCATGGACCGGCTAACATTCCTCGCTTGCAAGAGTGCCTAGGCACTGATGGGAACTCCGAGCTTAGCTTCGAAAAGGTAAGATTTTTGAATGAATATCAACGCCCTTTACCATTTTCTAAGCACTTCTATAAAGAATCTAGAGGAAAGTGATATTTCAAAGAAAACTAATATATTGGGTGGTTTCAGTCCATTTGATTCTAACATTGTAGAAGGTTTTCGAGTCCCATTTCATCCACATTTGTCAGCATAATGACTGAACATTCCATTCATGCTGCTGCTTTCTATTACTACATTCTTACATTAAAGTAGATTTCTCACTTTTTATTGACATGGAGACATCATTATAATGGAAGTAGTACTCATAAAGATCAAATATCCATGTAGAACATGGAAGGTCATCCTCAATCTTTCTTTGTCATGCATGCTTGCAAGTGTTTTCGACTTCTAGATAAAGAGCTTTAATGCGGATTATATTGAAAATGAATGTGATTTGAATAGAATTCTGATTTATCATGAAACCACAGCAATGTCAGCCACAAAGGTATCAGAAAAATCCCTACCATATTGTGATGTACGTAGCGTTTGATTAAGGAACAAAACAAGATTGGTTGTCGGAGGTTTTGGAGTACAGGTAATGAACATTTATTCAGGGATAGTAATATGGATACAGTCAGGACTAGATTTATTTATGTTGAGATGCCTTGACTTTCATGCTATGCCTGTGATGCAATACGTGAACACCATTGCATGACGGAATTGAATCGTCCCAAGACCACTAGCTACGGCTGGTTATTCTAATTTAATGATGTACTGAAATTGTCAGCATTCCGAACTGGCAATTTCCTTCAGTCTAACAAACGAAAAAAAAATCTGCATAGTTGTAGACCCTGAGTTTGGACTTTACTAAAAAGGCAAGAATTTGATGGTAGTAAACTTATTCTATGGGATTATGATATGCATATCTAGTAGAATTTGGTAGCGCACATGACAAATTTCATCAAAATTTCCGATTCCTTGTATTGAACAACATGCAAGATTCGGTACTACTGGATCAGATATACGAGGACCAAAACTTTTGTTCCTATGGAGTATGAAATATATACTACAAAATACAGATTTGCAATTTGTTGGTTGTTGTACTTGATGATGTTATCAAGTAGACTCGTACTGCATTTATAATAAGTATGTAGTATGAGTTGACTGAAGTGATTGGGTAACTGCAACCTGAAGATAATTGCAGCACGGATTAGTTTAGACTATGATTGCAAATTGAAAAGAAATGTGAAATGCATTCCCAATGTAGGACTTCGGAATACAAGTAGAGTGCTCCCCCCCCCCCCGCTTGTCTCTAGGTACAAACTCTGAAAGATGTTCATCTAGCAATAAGCCTTCTAAACCTAGCTATTTCTTTGAGGGATGGAAAGGATTTGTTCCATTACTTAAATCCTGAGCTTCTTGGCATTTTCTGCAGGTTAGCTCATTACTATAGTCTGAAATTTGCCTCATGTCATTCTAGTTAGCGCCTTGTCCTGATGTA
>CAAAJI010000048.1:37982-48604 GCA_900642245.1 Fragilaria radians
TCGATATGACTTAAAATTGATTTGGGTCTGGTAGGTTGGACAAAACAATTCCTGCTCCAACAGCAAGTGCCACAAATGCTCCACCTCCCAGTAGCAAGGCTGACGTTTTCTCTTCCGAAGATTTGGTATCTACCTCCATTTTCGGTTCAATAGCCCATACGTTACTCTTGCCATCTTGATCTACCGATACTCCACGTTCGACCGGTGGCTTATCAAATAAGGCGGTGTGTGACAGTGAAGATCTTGCTGATACTGAAGGTTGGACTGGAGATTATAAAAGAAATAGACAAATAGTGTGTGTTAGACAAGAACCGATTAAGATAGCTTTGGAATCAAAACAAAATTTATGCGTTTACGTCTTTGTCTACTTCATCGTACCTGTGAAAGAGTTCACACTATTGCATAGAATGAGAAGGACAGAAGTTGTTGATGAGATTCGTGAATTCATGATGTCTGGGATCTTTGTTGTAGTTATTGAGACTTTCGACGTTTTATGACTCTTTCTAGTTTCCAATTTTTCGTTCTGTTTCATGCACTGATGTCGAATGAAAACCACAATAGTAGCGTTTTGTTGTAGTGAGGAGGCCACGTTGGCTCAGCGTCACTCAAAGTTTGATATATTTAGCTACTAGAGAGGAAGGAAGTTGCACTTACTGCTACTGGCCAACCAATCATCCTATCCTAATTTACTAGTAAAAATCTGACTGTACTAGTCACACAGAGATACAGCCATAGCTGCCACGATGATTCCATACGTCACTGACATTTCATGACGACAAAACGAAATAAGTATACTTGCTGCAACTATGACAGTTTCGGGATCTCGTGTCATGATTCTCCTTCAGACAATCATCATTAGTATTCAACTCACCTCAATATCTGCTTTTCACATTGGTCATTCGAATGTAAACCGTCCAATCTCTCGAGTAGGGATGGTGGATAACAACAACAGTGGCGACAAGGTAGCCGCAAAGGCTTTCACAGAACCTGGTCGTAATCCAGATAAACCTGAACTTCCAGAACTTAAGGGAGATTTTGATTGGGATTCCAAATTTAGTGGTGATGATGATTGGATCACTGAGAATGTTCCTGGTAAGATAGTATTGAGTGAGTTGGAAATTGCCACCCAGGTCACAAAGTTGACTCAATTGGAAGAAAAATGGCGTAAGGAACGACAGAAGAAAGAATATGATGCAGCAAGATTGTTGGGATGGACGGAACAGGCAGAAGCCTACAATGGACGATATGCCATGTTCTTTTTGGTTGTTGGACTCCTAACGGAATATTGGACAGGATTTAGTATGCCTGCTCAAGTGGAAGAAATGTTACGTGTTGGAGGTATTATTGGATTTGAGGGATGAGGTGGGACAATGTCGCAAGCTGCTCTTTTGTGCTTTTCGAACGACAAATTTTCCTTAACGTAGATTATCACAGCAAAAAAGGCAAAGCTACAAAACAAATCACTGGCTAAACATTATATTCGAAACATCCTAAATAGATACGTTTACTAATTTGATATTTATAAACATAGAAACCTGGAGAATATGGAAATTAGAGACTCTTAAGGTAGAGTTACGCTTCCACTTTTGGCTTGGATGCAAACATCGTCGTATATGGGTCATATTCTTGACCTTCCACTGCAATTTTGTTATAATGCTCTTGTAACGTGATTGTTCCATATTTTTCCTCTGGAGCTGTCGTTAACATATCTTCTACTGCGTAATATTTACCGATCCTGCCTGTTTCTGCAAAATCTTCAAAGGCCTCACTACGGAATGTGTCAGCAACCCATTGGAGTGAATCAATAATGACATCAAACAGCCATAGAGGAGCAAAGAAAAAGTTCGGTTCCTTCCAACAGCTTGGAACAACATCTCGCCCTGTTTCTTCATGGTTAATGGTTCGTCTGGTCCTCCCAAATTTATAACCTTATTCTCCCGATTCTTATCGGCAATACAATCAATCAAGTACGTTGCCAAATCCGCTTCCGCGATGGGGTTGCATCTCGTAACTTCACCATCTCCAAACATCACAAAGGGTGCACCCGATTGGACGACCTCCAGCTGTCCCGAAACGGATTTGAAAAAGGCAGTAGGACGAACAATACTGTACGTCATATCGGTTTGTTCCTGTAACGCAGCTTCAAACTTCAACTTGGCCTGTTGGAATTGCAACCAGGGATTCTTGACACAGAATGCGGATAGCATTACAAAGTGACGGGCCTTCACGGCACGTCCAGCTTCTAAGCAATTCAATGTGGCTTGATAGTCAATTTTGTAGGCATCCTTTTTTGTCCCAGACCGAGAAGCTAAACACGTTACGATAGATTCAATGGGAGATGTTTCTGATAACGATCGCAGGGTCTTGAAGCAAAGCAATAGAATGTCAGACAAAAAAACTCCAGTCTCACCTTCCTTGGAATCCTTCACGTACCTCGGTTAATTGTTGGGCATCACAAACGTCGCATTCAACAACCGTAGCCCCCTTAAAGTAATCACCAAAAAGAATTTGACCATCCGAGTCGCTTACTTTCGATTTATCTCGGACCAGGGCGATTGTATTGTACCCCTGTCGAACTGATTCTCGTACTACCGATTTTCCAATATATCCTGTTGCTCCAGCAATTACATTGGTTTTACCCTGACCAACATTCGTCGTTTGAATCATCATGGAAAATGAGGAAACCTCATGATGGAATACAGCGATAAGGAGGGTCAAACAGAAAAGTCTCATTCGGATTGGCTTAACCTCAGTTGCCGAACTTAATGAACGCGAAAAATCAATTTACAAGTTTCACTTTTGTATGATTCTTACTTGAAGTTGGTAAAGGTGGAACTATTTACCTGTCCTAACTTAACGTCTGTCCTTTGTTACGTGCGACTTTAGAAGCAAGGATAAATAACACTATTCCTTTAAATTGAGAAAAAAATCTTTTGTGCTTCTTAATCTTAAGTCTAATTATAACTGGTTTGAAAGGCATTAATCATATGGATCAACTATTTCATTGTATCTTTGGGGTGATTCTTATTGTATTAATCCTTCATTTATCTCATTTTAAACTGTAGAACAAGTAAAGAATATATCTTATAAAGTTAACAAGGCAACAATATCAACTTTGCACCAACAGCTTTACCTTAATTTTTTCACTGACAATCTTTGACATTCCAATAACAGCAGCACCATTAATTTCTATGACAATAGCCCATGAAACAGCTAAAATATGTCTTTAAACCAGAATTTTGATAGGGAAAAAGTGAAATGATTTACCTTTATACCTGCAAATACTAAATCAATGGAGTATTTTAACTTAAGTTCTGTGATGTTGAATGCAACTTTAGATACCAATGACATGTTAGGTTAAGTAATAAAACTGAAATATTGCGTCATGCATCAGATTGTATGACCTGCAAATTCTAGGTACACAAATAACAATCATAAAAATCTTTGTTATAATCATTGCTGGAAATCTAAAAATTCAAAGATATATTATCTTTTGTTAAATAGTTAACTCTGCGGAGCAAAGCAAGCACAAACTACTAGTAGAATAAGAAAAATGTTCTCGTGACTGCACGCTTTCACAATTATAAAAGAAGATGATGTGAAAATTGATGTGATTTTTTTTCTGGAGCAATGAGCAAACTGACTCATTTTCTGTAGCCTTTCTTGGAATGTGTCTAGTAGTACGTGCATATGAATACTGCTGTACCAAAACTGGAAACTAACAACCCAGTGGACCATACGATGATCATTTGGAAATTCATGTCCATTTTCCTAGCTGTATCTCTATCATCGACTCGATCTTTAGCCCTCATAACGACAAGCTCTACCTCCTCCATAAGATACCGAACATTCCGTGCTGTGAGAGAACTTTCTGCCATGTCAGAAGCAACAACGGTGGATGTCAGCTTGAATCTTCAGGATGTTCGCAATCGTATCCAAGCGGCAATTGATAAATCAACAAATGCCAATACAGTCCAATTAGTTGCCGTATCCAAAACTAAGCCGGTAGAACTACTCATGGCGGCCTATGATCAGGGACAACGTGTGTTTGGTGAAAATTATGCTCAAGAGTTAATGGATAAAGCTCAACTGATGCCACAAGATGTGCATTGGCACTACATCGGAACGTTACAATCCAATAAGGTCAATGGTTTGGTTAAATCTGTAATACCAAAGGCTGCATCACTTACTGTTGAGACTGTTTCATCGTTGAAAGTTGCCCAGAAACTCAATTCTGCCATGGAAACCATTTGTGATGAGGATCCAAATTTAGGCAAGGACACGTTATCCATTTTTGTCCAAGTCAATACATCGGGAGAAGACTCCAAAAGTGGCATAGAGCCAAGTGATGTAGTATCATTTTGTAGGGAAATTAAGTCAACGTGTGACAAATTGCAATTGAAGGGACTCATGACGATTGGTGCCGAGGGTGATATATCATGCTTTGATTGTTTGGTACAATGTCGAAATGAAGTGTCGGACGCATTGGGCATCCCCTTAAACGAGTTGGAACTTTCCATGGGTATGTCGGGAGACTTTGAAGAGGCGATTGCCAAGGGAGCGACATATGTACGCATTGGAAGTACGATTTTTGGTGCTCGTGATTATTCAAAGTAGCGAAGGAAACCACGATGTACAAATTTCATACGGGTATGAAAAAATCCAAATGATGTATCAAATGGCATGGGTGTTATAACCAATCTATGGTATAGTTTCAAGGACACTTATTCTAGTCACAAATCTCGAACTTTGGATTCTAATTACGGTAATATTCAGTAACTGATTTCAAGAAAGCAAATACAAATCACAACTTGATAATTATTTAGCATGAAGAGATTACATGAATTTGAGGCTTTATTTTGAATTGATTAATAAGTGTGAGCATTTGTGAAACGTTACAAGAAAAGAACGAAAACGTACAACTCCAATGAGCTAAGATTAAGCAGTCTTCTTTTTTGACGCAGAAGATTTCTTGTATCGCCCAACGAAGAATTGCATAAATAGGAAAAGATAGCTACCATACATAACAAAAGCAGCCGTGTTATTTTCTTTCTCAATCATGCAGCTTTCGTCTGTGTTGTAGAAATAGAACCCAAGTAGAGTTACAACAACGCCGACAACCATTTGTGAGATTTGAAATGTAGTAATCATCATTGGATTTAACCATTTGGGGCGCATTTTATTGGCCATGAGGAAGTAGTAAAAGTACATGCTTGCATGTACAGAGTAGTTCATAACCACAAAGAAAATACCGGGAGGAGACTTTGTAGCGTACGAATGCCAGCAGTATAACAGAACAGTGATGTGGTGGTACCAATGCAAAAAGATGAGAGGTTTCTTATGGATGACAATAAAGAAGGTGTCGATAAGTTCTCTTTCAAAAAGTAGTGAGTCTTTTGATCTATTCATTTTCTTAGTCTCAAAGACAAGTACGGTGTCACTTACGGAAACTTGCTGAGAATGAAAAGCTGAACCCAAAGTCCTGTTGAGCCTGAGCCATAGGTCGATCGTGGATCTAGACACAAATTATCCCTCAACGACATTGTAGTCAAATTGTGAAGCAACTGTGGCATCGTACGAAGCATTCCTATACCAGAGAAAACGCTCAACAGGAGATTCCAAGCTGCCATGGTGCGTCTCCACTTCCAAGGAGCAGCGTTAGTCATGAGATGCTGTCCTCCAAAGATAGCGATTGCGTAAACAACACAACAGATGATTGGGAAAAAAGGATGATCATCCATCCATTTGTGAACTGGTACAGGATCGTAATACTTCTCAAAACTAATATGAGAGGAAAGAATAACGAAAGTTAGATGCAACATTCAAAATAACACCATAATTCTGTATTCCCGTCCAAATTATCAAGTGTTTACATTAAAATCTCAACAAAGATAATTAACGACACTTCGATTTTCGACAATCATTTTCAACACTTTCATTGATTTCAATGCACCTGATGAAAACCAATGCGATGAACAGACAACTTGTTTGTTTGTATCAGTGGACTCACTCGAGGTATGGAATCTTAGGGTACAAGCAACTGAATTCGTTGTATGGTATTCCTTCACTGCTGTAGAAGAGGCAGGAGATGTTGTTCATTGTCGATTGCATCCTAACACGAGTGTTCTGAATTAAGGCTGTTTGAAGACAATTTATTGAAAATTCAAATATAGTAGGTCGATAGAGGGTTGGTGTACTACAAAATTTCAAATATATTCGGAGAGAGAACCTAAACGAAATAAAATAGGTGAATTAACACATGTATCAATAACTGTAAATATGTTGGATTGGGGGGTTGGTCACCAAAGACTTTTTGATAGACAGTTTTTGTATTTTGAGTGTATGTCATAAATGTTGCTATTGCTACAGTTTCATAACCAAGGGCTTGCTCTCCCAGATGCTATGAATCTTGGTCTCGCGTGTCCACTTCAAAATTCCTTGTCCTGACAACGAGGTAATAAGTTGACTCCAATCATCATTTGGACCCAATTCTTGGAGGAGAAAATGCTGGCACTTGATTGAAATACCATGTTTCTATTATACTGATAATGCTCTGCCTCCAATCCATGTATCCAAATATATTATTAACGCATCAATTTGAATACTCAATTTAGCTCCGTTTTCCTTTCAAGACTATTGATCTAACTTTCCAACCTCCTTTGGCATTTGGGCAGCTATGAACAAAGAATTAAACGGTCTTGTTACATGATCATGGACCTTGAATCAGAATTTTCTTGTGCCTTGTTAAAGTGTCCTACAATTTAACAATGCACTGTCCCAAAAGATATATAGGCCGTACATACAAATGAGGTGGGGACATTCAGCTGGTGATAGCAACCTGGAGATGACCACAATTCCCATACCAAATGGCTCATCCAAGGTTGCTACTCGTTCGGACAACCGAATTTGGGAGAAGGATGTGGATGAGTATGTGAAGCGACTGGCGTACCTGAAGGAAAACATCAAGATGCTGTTCTCCCTAGTGTGGGGACATTACACTGACATCACGCAGCAAAAAATTACGTCCACGGAAAATTCCGAGGATGTGTCCAGTAATGGTGATGGATTTCAGCTTCTAAAAATTATAAAAAATATATCTTAAAACTTCCAGAGTCAAATGTACTTGCCTCACTCACTTTATGAATCACACTCTCATTTTGAAAGAAGGAACACTACCACTCAGGTACACCTTGAGCCATTCCAGAACATGGTGGATGTGACTGAGCACAGTGGAGGCACTTTTGGCGGTCATGCAGCAATTGAGAAAATGGTCTCAGGAGAATCAAGTGAGGATATGATGTCCAAAAGAGAGCTAACTGAGCTGAAGACAGAGGTTAAGGATCCAGTGGAATGCCTTCTTGGAACCACTTATCTGCGGTATGGTAGACTGATACAGTATACGGAGAATGAGTTTTTACAAGGAAGGAATTATTACCCAGCAAGCTTAAGCTCAGCCTACCATCTACTAACAAACGGGAAGCAAGACTCAAGAAATGGATTGCAAGAGACTGGTGGCATCAGTAATGGGGTATCATTCCATAATAATGATGGTGACAATGCGGAACTTGTGCACAATGCTGAGAAGGTTAGAACAAAGGAGAAGAGTAAGGCACAAACACATGCCATAGGTGCCAAAAGAAAGGGCACTATGCAAATAAGTGCTTAGAAGATCACTCCCAAGCATCTCTAGCAACAAACCAAGCAACAACTTTGAGAACAATTCTATCCGCAGAATCAACTTCACTACTGTTGGATGGTTTGCACTCTGGCAAATTTGACAGTCAAGAGCAATTTCAGCTCCTTACCAATGGCTTGGTTGATAGACCTGATGGGGTTGCCTTACAAATGGGACATGATGGATGCTTACCACAAAGCTGGATTCTCCTTGATAATCAGTCCACCGTGGATGTCCTTCACAATAAGACAATGATGTGTAATATTTGAAAGAACAGCAATAAAATGAATATTCATTGCAATGCTAATATTACCAACACACGTCTTATTGGGGATCTTCTAGGATATGGAACAGTCTAGCATAATCCAAATGCGATTGCAAATATTTGTCATTGGCTTGAGTTAAGGATAGAGGCTACAAGATTACTTTTGACAGTTCAAGGGTAACTCATTCAAACCAGATGGATCAATGTGTGTGTTCAAAGAGTCAAGAAATGGCCTATATTACCTGGACGCCCTACGACTAAGGCAAATGCAATGGCTTTGAAAAAAAGAGTTGCAGACAACAGAGCTAGGTACTCCAAGCGTGACTACTCCAAGGCATTGACATAGTAGAGAGGAATCTGCTATCAAGCTACCCAGTCATAAGAGATGATATTGCAGCAGCTGAGCACATCTTTGGACCTGATCTGGGTGCACTTAAGGGCAAGGCTGTACATCGTGGCTCATTCCCGGTGACTCCCAGATATGCATAAGTCCCCAATGGTATCTTGACACAATGTCAGAATTGACTTATTGAATGTAACTAGATTGCAGTATTATCCGTCAGGGTAAAAGACAGAATCAAGGTTAAGTTACTATCTTGAGGGGCAACCACCCTTAAAGTTTTCTTAATTATGCTGACAGCTTTACTGAGTTCAATGAGTATGAATCAGTCTTTGTATCTCTCACTAGACTGTGAGATATTATTACTTCATAGGGTATCTCACTATGGTTAATGATTTGTAAAAAGCTTTAACTTCAGGCTTTAGGTTGTCTATTTAGAAAGTGCAATCGTGATTCATCTCGTTAACGTAGTGGCAGTAATAGTGTTCAATTGTAGTAAGGGAGCATCAAAAACGGTTTTGACGTCATCCATTTATCGCCAAGGGTTCCGATCAAATTTGAGTGCTATTCCTGTTCGTTGATTGATTATGAAATGGTGCATTGTTTTCGTTATCCCATGCTTATGCCTGGCATTTCCAGATCACCTTCAAGGGCGTGGTGGTTGCCTAACTGAGCTCGCGACAGATGAGGTAATCATGAATCAATGGGTGATTCCTTATGAAAAATCGAAAGATGCCGATGTGAAGGTTGTAGCCATTTCTCCGGATGGTGCTCTCCTAGAATCTCCAGTTATCATCCATGAAGTCCCCATTACATTCGATATGATGGTATTGAACCCAAATGGTCATAGTCCACTACAATATGTGATGGATACGACTCCTGGTTTTGCGACGTTTGTGAATGGACATTGTGAGGGACAGAAACGTGTGACAGGAGTTTCAGCGGGGACTACCACACATCGATTAACCATTCATAGTTTACCTGAAGACCCTATTCAAGTATGGGCTGGATGGGCTACCGGTAGAAGTGCTGTAACTTTGACAAATTATTTCCAATTTACATCACAAGCCGAATCCAATGAACTTTAGAAACAATGGAAAGTGCAACTCTTTCAAGACTACGAAAGCAAATTGCATTTATCTGATGATAAAATTGGTGATCGGAAAATGGCATTGAATTTTTCGTTCACATAATGATTGTGTTCCTCTAGGTGATGTTGCATTGTAGAAAAACCTAAACTAACATTTAAAAATGTAAATGAAATAATAATAATCCTGCGTGAACATATGATTCCAACTTCCAAGTGACGTCGACCAGCAGTATCCTTGGCATTAATTTTATTCGAAGCAGGATAGTAAATCGAGCTGTCAATTGACTCAGAAGTGTACTCAACAAGCATGACTATACTTTTGAAGTATACCTAAATCATAATTTATTCATTTGTTCATACTTTCGGTAAAGAATCCTCTAAAGATCTCGGTCTCCCTTATGCTTCTTATCATACCAAAGACAGATTTGTAAGATGAGCCAATTTGCGACAAGTAATCCCAACAGTCCCATCAAAAACTCCTTGACGACAATATCCGAATCTTGCTCTTCGTAAATCTCACGCACACGACGCTGGATGGAATTTCCCTCCTCCTCCTCCTCATCTCCTTCGTCGGCTTCGGCATCGTTGGGTAGAGGAGCCTTTAGTCTTTCTTTCATCATGGACAATCGGTCTCTCACCCGATCCTTCCAATGATCCATGCGAGGCTTCAAGTCCTTTAGTTTGTGGTCCATTGCTATTGGATTTTCCTTCATCATTCTCTCTTTGCGTTTTTCCATTATTTTTACGTGTTCTTTCTGTTTGGAATTAATTGCATCCTTGCCATCTAAGAGTTTCCCTTGTAAGGCAAGTTGTTTCTTCACTTGATCCCAATTCTCATCCCAATGTTTCACATCGTGTGGATTGTCTCCATTGTGTGTTTTTATCTTTTTTTCTTGGATTAAATCTTTGTATTTTTCAATATTTTGATGTGGCAGTCTCTTATCAATATCTTTTTCATGCCATTTAGCCCGGTTTTTCAATAAATCTGTCATCATCTGCCGAATTGTCTCGTTAGCATGGATCTCATCCAACTCCTCTTCCAACTCCCCCGCATTTGTTGCATCATCATCCTTCAGTTCTGCATCCATAACTTCTCGTTCATGTTCATCAGCTTCTTCCAAATCCAGAACTTGATCCACTAACTCTTGGACTGTATCGCCTTCCTCATGAATCGAATCATTTTCTTGCTTCTGAAACACGAAATAGTTGGTTAATGTAACCGCCTCATGACTACAAGCCCAACCAGCCCAAA
>CAAAJI010000048.1:212751-223151 GCA_900642245.1 Fragilaria radians
GTCTTTGAAACTTAGTATCGGATCATCCTCATCAGCATGATATTAAAAATATCATACTAAATAACTATCTTTGGATTGCTAATCCTGATCGTGATGATAGTAAGCCTCATCCTCTTTGATGGCTTTGAAGCTGCAATAATGCAACCCATCCACATTCTATGAATAATAGTTATTCAGGGTGATCAAGGTAAAGTCGAATGTCACGTTTTCTGCTTTGGTGCTTCCAATTGCAGTACCGCACAGTGGGTTTTCACAGGTCAAAATGCATCCAAATACATTAGAAAGTGAATTTTGAATGTACTCCAGGCAGTAACTTAGTGCTACTATTTCCATGACATTGATGATATAATTCATGTGGTGAATATAATTCACTAAATAAAATGAATTAAAATGCTGAAAAATAATTCATTAGAGTATTAATTTAAATGATGTCTTTCTCATTAGGTAAGATATTTGGCCGTAATTTATAGTTACCATTGCCATACCATTTGTTTTGTGCTTACATAGGAAAAGTTCCCAATGCAAGGCTTTTGGAGTTATTTCTAAATTAATAATAGTGTTGTCAACAGCTATCAAAGCATTATATTTTATCTTTAATTGTGAGGAAAAACCTCTCTGTTGCCGTTGAGGATAGCTGCAAAAATTAAACCAATAAAAAAAAATCACGTCATGTAATTCCTTCGATTTGACAATAAATCATATATCATTCAACTAACAAGTGTTTTTTCCTTCACAAGTCAAGAGTAAGGACATAAAGTCAACAAAGAGTCTAAGCTAAGTTGGATACAATCTGGCCGTAAGTTGTCATTGCCCCAATCCATCTGCAATATCTTTTGACTGTATAAGTCGCTAATGGCAACGGGGGCAAAATCAAAAGAGTTTATGTGAGTACCAAAGTGACAAGAAGAAAAAGTAAAGTGATTACCATTTCGAAACATAATTTATAGTTGTATTAACTATGATTTTGTCAAAAGGACTCGTGAGATTGCATTTCCATTTAACAACCATCAGAGGAAGCGTCGCAACCCAGAGACCAAGTTTTCAACCTGATGAGGCATATCACAATTTCCAGAGTGACTACCACTTTGATTTACCAAGGAATCGCTCAACACCATTACCCAAGAAAAGGATGTTTAGTCCATGTCTTGTATTGAATAACATTAGTTACTCTGATTGTTTGTTTTTCAATGCATCAACTAATGCAGCAGATGACCTAAGTGCTTCCCTTGAACCAAAAGGTTCTGCTTGCATTGATAACATTGACATTTGGTGTTCCAGCATATGCTTTTTGAGATTATTTCAAGTTATCAGACTATACGCTGCCAAGTTTGTTGAGGAATTTGCTGCAATCATCTCTGATCTTTATGGAGATGAATTTCTTTGCTCTCCATCCACTGATGAACTTAAGCAGAAAAGAGGTGTAAAAAATTGATGACATGTTCGATTCCCGTGATTGCATACAAGCAAGATGGAAGAATTGTCCACTAGCATTGCAAGGTACTTACCAAACTGGTAGGTACTCCCCTCGACCCACAGTGGTAATGGAGGCAGTCTGTGATTACCATTTTTGGTTCTGCCATGCATCCTTTGGATATGTTTGTTCATTGAATGACCTCAACATCTTGAATCACTCTCATTTTCTTGACAGCTTGTTGGATGGTTGCTTTGCAAAAACGGAAAAGGAAGTAATTATAGTTTATCATGGCGGATGTCGATCCAAACTTTTCACGATTGTTCAATCTTTTCTCAACAAAAGTACTATACGGTCTGGCAGGAAAGTGATATGAAAGATTTTGAACGAGCATTTGTTGTCTCAAATTGAGTTATGGGAGGAGATGCACATGTTTGGCGTGATCCATTTACAAGCATAAATCATGACAAGGATGATGACATAAACGAGCAGTTTATGATGAGCAATCATGATGGCAGTGTAAACACTACTGTCATCTATGAGCAATGCTGGATTGGAAAACTAAATCCTCTCAATCAAGAAAGCATCCTAAACTATCAGGAACACTGGAAAGGATTGGACAATGTATCCGAGCCCTTGCGACAAATCATGAAATGTGAAGAAAATTCAGATTTAATTAGTGAAATAAGTTATCTATAACAAATGTGACCACTTCTTCTGTAGAATCATTCTTTTAGACCCTTTCTCTGCAATGTTCTTGCAAATGTTTTTGGATCCTCTCTTTCCCCAAACTTACCTCAACGTCAGAACAAGTAGAGTCGACATCATTGGTGACAGCAACGGTCTTTGTGCGAGCCTGCTTGTGTGGATCTTGAGGCAAAACCTTCCTCTTTCCAGTAGGCAAATTACCAGATCCTTTCCTACAATCTTCCTAGACTGTTTCAACAATCTAGTGGGGACCTTCAAGCGCATAGAAAGAAAATAAATAACTAAACATCAACAATATACATCTTTCCTTTTTTATAGACTATTCAATTTGTCTTGCAGGCCAAAAAGGGTAAATTCAAATAGTCCAAAAGGAGTAAAAGGTTACATTTTTGCCAATAATATGCTCTCTTGGTCAAAATGGACTTTTTGAATTTTCTGCAAAAAAAGGAACATTACCCTATAGAGAAAGTTGTTTCATGTTTTTATCCCTGACATCCTACATTAGACAAAGCTCAAGGAAGATTAACGAAGGTATTGTGTTGGGTATTTTAAGGCATGCATTTTTTTGAGTTACTCGATACTGACACTATTCTAGATGAATTTTTAGATATTTCCTTGCCGAATCACATGTATTGTTGCCATTTGATATCGGATTGGAAGACTTGGAAAATCTGATCTCGAATTCAACGGAGATTGTTCTCCGGGAAAACCAAATTCTACATGCGTTGTAATTTTGTCGACTTCTGCCTAAAGTGTCCGTTGAATACGTTCATATATGAGTTCTGAGTATTTAATCTCAGAAAACGTTCCAATATGGGTACTCAAATAGCACATTCATTCTAACACAGAATTTTTCCATTTGAAGATCCGTCACAACCCCTCTATCAGATAATACCTTGTCTTATAATTTGCACTATCGAAGAGAATGACGCCAATCGTAATCTCACCGCCCTCTGATATAGTTAGTAAAGTGTATGATATTGTGAAGTCTGAACCGGGTCTTATCGAAACCTATCGAAAGACATGTTCACTCTCCAAAGACGCTGCTGACAAAGTAGCCAAAGCGTACGCGCAATTCTTGACTCTCAAGGTGGTGATGGATGATTTCGAGGATAGAATGCTGGTACCCCCTGGCCTTATTGAAGATCTTTGGTCCATTCATATTCTCACGACGTCTTGCAATTACAAAGCGTCGTGTGAAAAGATTTGTGGTAAAATCATCCATTACGATCCATGCTTTAAGGACAATGAAGACTATTATTTTGGTCGTCTGACAAAGAATATAGCGACTATGAGATTTGGAAATGAACTTGATCCTGTAACTTGGACTTACTCTTTCGAAGAAAAGGATGCAAGAGAAGCAGCGGATGCCTTGTTAAGAGCTCAGCATCGATCATCGTCGATTCCTAAGTTAAATTTGGGGTCTATTGGACTTGTCACGGAGGAAGATGACGAAATCGAGATGGTTCCCGAAATCAAGGAAGAAAGAGAGGAACCAGAGATTTTTTATGTAGGGAAGAAGGTAAAGCCAAAGCCAGAAGCTTCGATGAAACTCAATTACATGAGATATTATACAGACAAAGGCAAACCTACGGAAGGACGAGACACTTTTGAAACTGGCGAATTCGAAACAGCTTCAGATGCAAGAATACCCCCTATACCTCAAGAAGTAATATTGACATATGAATGAGGTTTCTTTGTCCTTGACAAGATACAGCACAAGATATTGTAACTCAAGAAAAAAGGAAAGAGAAGAAAGAGAATTTGACTTAATAGGAAAACATATGTGTATATTTAGGAAGCTTTAATTATAAATGGATTTCCTTAGTTTGAGCGTAAAAATAAGCTGTATGGATAAATTCTACATTTCTATGTGCTTTTGTTGGACAAGAAATCCAAGATTGGAAACGACTTGTTGATGCTTATTGAAAGACATCCAAAAAGGGAAACATTGGAAAATTCTTTCATAGTCTTGTGATCAAGGCCTGCAGCAAAAACATATGAAGAAAAAATCTCTGGGCATCATATAAAATAGCGTTCTATTCACAATCGTCGAGACTGAAAATGTTGGTGATAAAACGAAGATAAACAGGAAGGATGTATGGTTATGATCGTAAAGGGAATTTGAATTCATAGATAAGCGTCAATGGCTATCATGATATGCATGAGAGTAGAATCTTCAACTAATTGTGGATACCATGGTGGAACTTTCAACTCTTGGTCAGTTTCATATTCAGGAAGAGGTGATCATGCTGCTCCAGCTCCAAATTTCAGATTACGTGTGATTAGGCAAGAAGATAAGGTATCTGCACCAATAGTTCTTAGCACGGCTTGATTGAACAAAGTGTATTTAAGAGAGAAAATTGTATATTGACCCAGTCAATTTCCCAGATAGAGAAAAAAGAAAAAGAGATTTTGGTCAAAAGTTAAACACTTGTGTGGATTCATAACATATAGGTAAATTTGATTGAACAGATGCTCTGATGAATGGTGTACTAGGTAGCAACATGTGTTGCATGCTCCAATTTAAGCACTAATGATGTTACAACAAAGTCTGCTCTAAGCTGCTCTAAGAATTTATACGAAATGTAAGTTATGATCTAATAAAGTTAATTTTACATTAGATCTCTTGCGAAATTGATGCCAACGTGTTCCATTGACCATGTGGTAGTTTTACACTTAGCCTCTAGGCTTTTATGATCTTAGATTCATAACCTAGATTTATGAATCATGAACCTTGATAGATTCCCCTTAGTTACTTGGGAATCTGGAATAATTATTCCTACTATATAGATGTGACGGTTCTGGAAAGATATTAAATGATCTTCTCATTTATAAGCAATATTAAAGCATCACTAAATTCAAATAAGACTATGTCTTTATTGAATCTGTGGAAGGTATTGAGAGAATAGTTTACTATGTAGCTTATTCTAGATTTAGATGAGTGAATGTAAGCATATTGATTCTAGTATTATTTACTATGTACTAACAATAACTCGGATGTCTCCAGTATTGGTACACCCACACATCTCTTAGTCTTTGTAACTTTTTAGCATTATTAGACTGTATTGCTTACAAGCTATACGGTTAGGAATTATCTTAATGAACTTAACTCAAAGATATGTCAAAGTCAAGCATAGCATTATTGTTTCATCTTGTTTCCTTTATATCTTTTGATATTTCACTATTGGTAGTCTCAGGGATTTGGGAGGTGCATGATAAAAATAAGAGACTTGGTGAAGCTGAATGAACCAAATAAGCACTTGACCTTGGTAAGAGTTGTGTTGTAGGATAGAATTGATAAACTCTTGTTGATTAGGTTGATAAAGGGTTTTAAACACACAAAAAAAGACGATTTATAGACTCCAAAAAGAAACGAGATGTTGCTATGCATTCACTAGCATTGTTTGGGCTAAACTTGTTAGTTTGGGCTTTTACATTGTCACAGGATTGCGAGAGTATATGTCTAGACTCATATTTTGGCTTTGCTTAAATGCCTTGGCAGGGCTTTGACTGAAGTCTTTTGTGCAATGAAATGAAACAGTTTATGCAGGAGTTTTTGCTGTTGTTCTGCTATTTATCATGCACTCAGATTGTTATTCTATATTGTGAAATATTGTTGATTTTCTTTCTTTATATTCTCTACTCAGAATGCTAGAAGATAAGACTTCATGATAAACGTCCAAAATCCGATGTCAATTAAAAAAAGTTGGACAGGATTCGCTAAATGAACTGTCATCCAATGGGAAAAAGATGAAATTTCACTTGAGGAAGCTGGAACGTTGACCTGTTCTAATTTTCCATTAGAGCATTATTAAACTTCCAATGAACCAGCATCCATTAAATCAGAAACGAATAGATATTTTACAGAGGAACAAAAACAACTTTTGCAATTGCTGGATAAATACGAACATCTAATTGATGAATCCATAGGGGAATTCCATATGGATCCCATAGGACTCACATTAAGCGATCCCAACTGCAAACCACTCCACGCAAGGCCATATACTGCGCCTAAAAGTTTGGAAGATGAGTTGAGGAAAGAGGTTGGCAGGATAGTAGAAATTGGGGGGTCCTTGTGGAGGACTATACTTCTGAATGGTCGTCACCTAGCTTGGAAAGTCCTAAAAAGATTGGTACCATACTGTTATTATCAGACTTTAGGAACGTAAACAGTCTGTTACGGCATTACCCATTCCCTATTCCAAAAAAAGGAGACATGATAAGATCAAGGGAAAGTTTCACGCATGCAAGTGCTCTTGATCAAAACATGGGATATTGTCAAATTAAATTGAATCCCACAGGCTTTTGCACTATTTTTTTTCTTGGCGAGAATACAAGTATAAACTTCTCAAAATGGGATTTAAATTGCACTTGATGTATTTCAACAAGTTATGTCTAAACTTATGCAAAAATTGGAATATGTCGGAACTTGCCCAGATGACTTATTGATTCCAAGCAATAAATACTTCACGGTTCATCTAATTAAGTTGGAAATGGTTCTGGCCAGACTCTCTGTGGTAGAAATACAGATTAATGCTGAGAAAACAAAGTTCCTCACAGATGAAATTGAGTATCTGGAATATTGGATTACTAGCAAATGAATCTAACCAGTAGACACAAAAGTGTAGGCTATTTTAAATATTAAACCACTCAGAAGGAACTTTGCCAATTCATTGGCATTGTGATTATGACAGGGACATGTAGTAGTTCCATAGAAACAACTTATCAGCACCCTTAACTGAGCTTACGTCACGTAAAGCCAAATTCCAATTGCTCCCACAACACACATCACAGCCTTTGAAAATGTCAAAAGGTTATAGGCTAGAAGTTTTATTACCTTACCCACATTTCAGCAAACCATGTCATCTTTACTCTGATGCTTCCGATGGGGCTGCAATTATGCATATAATTAGCGTTTTATTCACGCAAACCTTAACCCAACCCTTTGCCATTATACCACAACAGAATACTTTTAATAGTGGAAACACGTAAAGAATATAAGCATAATGTGCTGAAACAAAGTCTTTACAGACCATCAAAAATAATACCTTCAACCTGTTAAAAGCTTCATATTGCGTTTTAAGCTGGCTTTTTATTCTGGAAGAATGTGGAGTTCAATGCCAATACCTCACAGACATGAAAACGTTTTTGCTGACACCTTGTCTAGATTAGGCATTGAGGAAGTTCCCCGACCTGTGGAGGAAATTTCTTCCTTACTTGATACAGCAGTAAAAAGCAACATTTCATTTTCCAATGCATGACAGCCTTAATTTATCATGAGCAGCTGAAAATCAAAGGACTCAGGCTGCAAATAAGCCGCACTACTATACTACCCCTTTAACATCTTGCCTCATGTCCAATATCAACACCAGCTTCTGATAAACTCATTTTAGAAATTTCTATATATCTTTTCTTTTTATTTACTGTAACCTTTTTCATGCAAGATTTATCCATGTTTAGGGTGCTTGAGGGTTTCAGTGGGTAAGGATTTTTCAACAAACTGAAGTTTTTGAAATATTCTTGCCAATGGCACTTTTACGACTTCCTTTGAATACACCACTCAAGAAAAGTAATAGATAAAGTATTCATTCGAAGCTGTTGTTCACTATCACGAGTTACTTTGTTGGATTTATTCTAATACAGAATGCTGTTGTTCACTATAACGAGTTACTTCGTTGGATTTCTTCTAATACAACTTCAAGAAACGTTTTCAGCATCATTGGACAACGCAATGCAATAATTGATAAAAGCTCTCTTTCTCCGTAAATTGAATCAAACGAAGCCAAGATGAAATACGGCAGTAAAGGAATCAACGGTTATATATACGTCGATAAAGGAATCCTGGAAATTTCGTTCACTATGATGTCAATTTGATTTAACAAGATGATCACGCAATGCATACGATATACAATCAAATAGCAAAATGCTATATCATTCTTATGACTAAGTTCAATATCAAATATGATCATTTTCATCATGTCGTTAGGATTTACACTCAGTGTGACTATGGGAAACCTGGGTTTACATTCAACTATTAGAATTTAGGTATTTCAGACAAATTGATTTTTTTCTCTAATACAAACGGAAACATACCATCACTTCGAAAATTGATCTCTATTCATTTGTATCTGATTCGCTGCGATTAATATGATTGGTAAGACTGCAAGTAATATCATTTCTGCAAAAGAGAACAAGTTTCATAATGCCTGCTACGAGAATTATTTTAGTATCCTCGAATAATTTATCATGAACAAGTTTTTCAGCTTCCATTGAAGTAAATAGAAGAAAACTTTCAGCATTGTATGAAGTAAGCACCATCACATAATAAATCATACAAGTTAGTACATTGGACTCGAACACTCGCATGCTTCCGATCCTGATTTCCTGGTCAAATAATCAGAAACATAGTTGGCAACATCCCATGCGTTCACAAAGGCATCCTTATCGTACATTTTCCAATCGGCCTCTAAATCTGAGGCAACTTTCATCATAATGCTCATTATCTCCGTGTCATCGTGATTACGACAATATAAGTAGCTCCTCTTCACGGAAGATCCCATAAGTGTATGTATGCTTTGTGGCATCCATTCAGTATCAAGCCATCGTGCCACCGATTCCTCAAGTAGGGTAGCCTCCATTTCATGATCAGTTAAACCAGCAAGAGAAATGGATTCAACGAACCCCCCTCCCTCGCTCATTCGTAAGGCAAATTTTGACTGTAATCTCGCTCCTTTCGGTATTGTTAATGCAGATGCATGAAACGGAATGATGCTGAGAAGTGATGTTATCATCATTTGAAACAGTATCGAGAATTGCATGATGACCAATACACAACAAAATTCAGTCAACTTAACAAAATCAATAGTTGTTGCCGAAAAGAAGATATGACGTGGAATGAGAAATAGTTCCAAAAATATCTAGCCAATCAGCGCTCAGTACATTTCTATCTTTAAAAATCCCATTCAATTGACAGCCGATATGGAAGAGATGACGCCCTCGTTATCAAGATAGTACCGCCCGCCGTCTTGTGATGATTTACTATTTCCCATCCGATAAAACATATCCACTTTTTCTGCCAAGTCAGCCTCAATAACTTGATATCTTGTTGCCTTAGGTTTATCCCTGAAACTTTTCTATTATCTCTCCTTCATTTGAAGCCATTACAACCGCCAAAGTTAATTCTTACACCAGTGAGGTATCCGATAACTAAAACTACTAGTCATACTATCGCAGAGTATTGACTTATAGAACTTTTTTCACCGTGGCAACAATTTGTCTAGCTTTGCCAGGAGTGATAAAGATAACGGAATGTGATTTTGTTGATTTATTTTTTCTTATATACCAAAGTGAGAAATTCGAGTTCAATTGCATATTTCTTTAAAAAAAACAGGGAGGATTGTACTGCATTCTCAGTCTTTTTTTCCTTTGAGCTTTATCAAAAATTCATAACAAAGTTATCCTTGCTTCGTATTTCTGGTAACTCTATTAGGCCTTTCTCAAGTGAATAATTTTCCGAAGAATGAATCTGTCAATTGATGAGTTGATTTAAAGAAAAGAGTCATTATTGCCACCTTCACAGTGGAAGACTTTATACTAGCTATTTCTCTGATTCAAACATACATTTTTTCTAGGGCATTCTATGGAGTAAATGTTTTAGTCTCAAATGAATACTAGTGGTTTCCATGCTAAAGCTCAGGTTCCTATGGGAATCAATTCGTCATTCGATTGTGGATTGGATCCCTGAATATCCTTAGATTGTTTTTTTAAGTAAAAAAATACATAGTACCAGTGAATTTTTTGGGTATTTTTGTTTTCTTCTTGTAGCGAATAATGCTCGCTGAAAATGAGTATCTGGCAAAGTGTAAAAGATTGGACAGCCAAAGCCGGTGCTGCGGCATTGGTGGCTGGTCACCAGGCCAAGCTTCGAGCTGATCTTTTGTTAGCTGATCGTGAGCTAAGCTTGCGAAAGTATCGTTTCGGAGTTGAGCTTTATGATTACGTGGCGCCATTGGCTACACAACCAAATTTTTGGATAGATGATGATATTCTTACATCTACCATCCGGCCAGCACTTTTAGAAGCACAACGAGAAATTTCTTTGTTAGAACTAAGGCGAATAAAGCAAAAGGAAAAAATCAACCTAGCTGACGTAGCTCGGCAATCTGCATTTCCTAAGAAGGCAGACAATTTAGGTGAGAAAGTCGTGCATGCGGGACTAGCCGCTGGTCACGCGGGTAATGTAGCAAAGCTGCAAGCCGAACTGGCAATAACAGATGCT
>CAAAJI010000048.1:236063-246663 GCA_900642245.1 Fragilaria radians
ACCGGCGGAAAGTCATTAATTCATAAGTCTAAGAAGGAAATGGATGTTATTATCTTTATATGATAATATGATATAGTAAGTTTAAGTAACTTAGTTATATATACGAAATTCAACCACAGGGGCAATAGAGAAAGTCTAGCAAATACCAATTACATCCAATAAATCATGAATATGACCTAGATAGAGTAATCAAACCAACTTGCTCATTGATAACTACAACTTATCCGATAATAAGACGAAACCACTCGTATTATGCGTCAATTATATAATTTGGCGCAATAGTTTCTAAGCATAAAGGGAAACCAAGCCCATCCATTAAGAATTTCGAGATTGGAGTTCTCACCTTGAAGAAGACGCATTTATTTGTGCGTTGTAATTATGCAGCCGATTAAGTAACTGAAAAAGAATAAACGAGCGTCAAGCTTATGTCCTGCATGTAGCAATTTCATCAAGATGATACAGAAACAAGGAAAGTGTAATTGAGAAGAAGATTTCGAGAAAATCAAATGATTGCACCAACGTTTGGGTTGTTATTTGTTGTTGAATCGGGATTATTACATTTCACACATTTTTTTCTCTTCCAGTCAAAGAGAGGAACTCATTACCTTCTTTTATTGTGATGGTAACTTATATTAGATATGCTAAATTTAGCATAATGTTGTATTTGAAGTGGAAAGAATCCGGTTTATGAGCTTTTACGTCAATAATTGAAGATGTTAACAAATACACAGATCATTTCTGAGTCCATGAAAAGCTTTCATTAGAGAATTTTCTAGCAAAGTATACTAAACAATAAAACCTATTTCTTTTACCATCTAATGCTTAACTAATCCCTTTTTAATTCTGTATGAATAATATTTCATATGTCAGAGGAGGGTGACAAAAATGAAATTCCTATCATTCTCGCGAATAGAATACCAAATTTAAGCCATTTTTAGATGTATCCTAAGGATGGAGATAATGACCACAGTTCTTGATTAGAATGGTTAATTGTATAGTCATCTTCATAGTCATTTTGAACATTTATAAGTCGTATTTTTGAGACTCTTTGTGTGCCTTTTGAATAACGAATGGATTAAAATCTTCGTACATTTACTTCAAAATGGTCCGCTCAATCTTCACAGCGACGCTATGCTTATTGGTAAGTTAAATTCTGCAACATGAAATTCTCAAGATCCAAGATGTCTTACGGATCCAATCTTGAAGGCAAGAGCAATCTTGGCGAGTGATGTTCCTCCACCGGATATTTGTGATGAAGTCGGATTAGCCCTTGCTACGTGCATGAAAGAAAATGCCAAAATTTGTTATCCTTCCTGCTCCAAAGTAGATTCAGCAAAGAGGGGACCAGTATCCTGTGAAAATGTTCTGGATTTCTCATGCCCAATGAATAACTGCTGTGAGCCTTGCGCTGAAGTTGGTGCTTCATATATTCTCTGCCAGACATCTATCTTAGGATGTCCTACTGACTGCCTTGAAAAGACAGTCTCCACTGATACGATCCCCTCAGAGAGAAAGAAGTAATTTTACAATTCTGCATTTCATATGATCCAATTATCCCAGAGTCGCCTAAAGCATCAATACACCACTCGAAAAGCATGGCAAGAAATAACCTAAGTTGAAAATTCTCTTTCCGTATGATTCTTCGGTTATCACCACCTGTGTGCCTAAAGTAAACTAGAATAATCTACTGATAGGCAGACGTCACTTGTTTCGTGGTACCACTGTAAATAAGATTTGTCGAGTTGCTCGATAATCAGCAAGCAGCATCTTTCCTGTTTTCTGAATCTCATTAGGAGAGAATGTCAAAAAAGGATCATTCCCCCCCTTTCAACACGCTAGAGGGTAAACGTTTCCTTTCACCTTCGAATTACGAGCAAATTCGACTACGTAATCACGCACTCCAACATCACAATTTTTCATTCAGTGTATTCAAACAAAGCAAAGTTCTGATTCACTCCTTTCAATACCCAATATCCAATCATTTTTGTTTCAAAGCATTAAAATTAAGAGCTGATGGGTTTGAAATTCAACCAAGGCTGAAATGAATGGAAAAAATATAATGTGGGCACAGCTTCACTATAATGGGAATTAGCAGCCATGAAATATATAGTTTTCTACGTGAATTGAGTACAAGCATAAGTTTCAATTTTGTGTAAACATCCGCCATACCTAAGGTGGGGCAGTTACAGTTCACAAAAGTTGCAAAAACAGTATTCCTAAACCAAATGCAAAATTTTCATGTTGTGGCACAAATTTTACAACAATGGTCTCTTTTCAATTCCGAATGTTCATTCAACACATATGTAATGAAAAGAAAAAGATAGTATTTTCTGTGGATATGCATTTGTGAATACGTTGTGAAACGTTATCCTTGTTTGTACATTTTGTGGGACGTAATGAAGACGCCTACGAGAATGTTAGTCTTGATGAATTTCTTGGTCATTTTACTGGGTAAACAAAGCGCACTTCCTTTTTTATCTGTGCCCCGTGTTGTTTGCCTAAGTTAACATTGCGCTTTAACCTACACGACAAAAGGTTTTAAACGCTGCTTTCTCCTCAATTGCTGCCAACGATTTCAGAGAGAACTATACTGAATTCATTTGTAAGGATTAAGAAGTAAATAAGGGAACGATATTTTACGCATATACCTTTTCGAAAAGCCGTTTTGTCAGGTGCCGAGGTTGTAAAAAGTTGCGAAAAAACACAGGGTCCCTGGTTGAAAATTCAGCTCTATTGCCATCAAAACTATTTGTTTTCGAATTTAAAAGAGGAAAGTCATTTATCGTCCCTCTCAATTCATTTGTGTCTTGTAATATCCATATGCAATAGCAGCCAATGCCACCAATACCAAAACAATCAAATTCAGGCTACCTGATTTCTCTTTGGCTAAGGCAGCCTTTTCGGCAGCAGCTTTCATTTTAGCAAGAGTGGCTTCGTCCATCTTGAAATGGCCTATCAAGTATTTCTTCAACTCTGAACGTGCGTCATTTGAATGGCCAATGTCCTCAAAGAATTCATCGGCATCTTGACCTGCGACATCCAATAGTACTTCCGCGCCACCTGGATGATCATCCAAATACTTTGTCACGTCGTAAACTTTTGGTCCTCCTGCGGGCAGAGATGGATTCATAGAGTTCAGTAGGGAGTTGTGTACAAAATGAGAGAACGAAATATCTCTTTATTCTTATATTTCAACGATGCAGCAACGCTTACCATTTTTAATGTTTCCGATTACAAGCCAACAGTCATCGGTTTTATTGTGCTTCGAAACTTCTTCAAGCGTGTATTCCTTTAACGATTCGTCAATCATTACGACGGCCAAAGACACTTAATTTTGTTATGCTTGGGGAAATTGTTCGCTTTTTTGAATGACGGCGGACTGGATGAATGAGGAAGTCGATAAATCAACGTGGAAGAATTGAGAGGTGTGTACAAGTAAACTATCCTACAGTATTACAAAAAGTGTTCCATATTTTTTAAACGTTTAATAAGCCCTAGCCTTAAGAATTTTGGCCATCATCGAACCACGTACAAATAACTCGGTATATATAATTTTGGTTGCCCATGAGTTGGAGCAGTCTGAGCATTTAGAAAAATAATCTTTGTCAGAAGAGAATGTCGTAATATGTAGGATCTTGCTTCCCATCTTCAAACAACTGGTTCCTGTTGCCAATGTCACATGTGTGTTGTTAATCACGACAAGTCAGAGCATGATCTCAAATGCAATCAGTTTGCGAAGACAATGCTGGGTATCAACGACAATTCCCTCTTCATTGGTTTAAGGAGTCTCCGGTATTTCTATAACTGATAGCAGCATAATGCAACGGTAGTAGCTTGGAGTATTGTCCCCCTTTGTAAGTACTGCGCTTATTTTCCTATTGTCTTGAAGCACAATTGGCAACATATATTTAAACCTATTAAGGACATTTGCATTTAGCCAGCTTATCTTCATTTACAAAACTTTCTTGGTCAAACAGAGATATTTAATTAAAAGTGATCCTGATAGACAGATTTCATGCTTATAACAACAACTTTTTCATTACAATGAGTCCATAATCATCATTAATATGAACATTTACGTAACAATTGTAGTCTAAGAGATGCACATGTATACCAATAAAAGCCGATTTAAAGCAACAGTGAAAATGTTTGGTAAATTTGATCATAGTTTTATATCCTCACACGCAGTCATCAATGCTACAATGCAAAAGTCAAGGTGGATGGACTATTCGAATGATGACAAACATAGGAAAAGGAAATTATGCCAGCTGGGAGAGTTTGCATCCAATCCTTACACTTTGTAGAAGAAAATGTGTAGAAGGGTCAGGCCCTCTCTTTTTTTGGAAATGCTAAGAGTCTTCTTTACCCTTAGAAAGTTCCAACATTCCTTATCGGGATCTCACACATTTTGGTGTTTACATAGAATTACAATGTTGTGAAATGGTAGAAGGTGTTATTTGAGGATTGTGGTGTACCCGTATCCCAAGACGGAATTCAAAATCACATTTGTGCAAGTATACAGTAAATTCTGCTTTGATCCGAAAAACTTTCCAAATCACCAGTTGTCCATTGGGTGGGTCACTTTAGTAAACATAGATTCAATGTATAGACCTCCAAAACGAGAGTGAAGAGTTTGCACTTTCATCAAACCTACTTTATTGAAGAGAGAGAGAGAGAGAAAGAAAATTATTCCTTGTCGATAGCAGAGAATGAATCCGATTCATGGTCGTGATCATGCAAACTTTTGGGAGGGAGGGATGGTGATAGGTCTCACACTACTTTCAGCAATGTCATGGACACTGTATGCATGGTATTACGACAATCCCCAACTCTTCCCTCAACTTGAATTGGATGTTCGATCTCTTGCGGCTGGTCGTATGGGATTGGGTGTCATCATTCTTTGGGATTTGTTGGAAAGGTATCGTGATGTTCCCTTTTTTTATGACGATAATAGTTGTTGTCCTCGCCATCTTTTATTGTCGGGAGGCGATCCCCGATTAAAACCCTCAGATTTTTCAATCTACTTTTCAGTTGGTTCGACAACGTCCGTTAGGATTCTTCTTCTATTGTTTGGGGGACTGTCGTCAATGGCACTAATGCTGGGATTCTACACTCAAACGGCAGCATTCCTTTGTTGGATTCATTGGCGATCAATAGAAAGTCGCAATGGTGTCATACATCAAGCGGGAGATCTCCTGTTACGTCTCATACTTTGGTGGGCTATATTCTTGCCAATTGGAAGTTGTTGGTCGTTAGATTCTTTCCTTGGATGCAAGCCATTATTAGCACTCTCTCCCATTGCATCCTTTGGACTCATTCATCAAATATCATGTGTATACTTTTTTACCGCAATGTTCAAAACCGATAAATCTTGGAAAGTTTCATGGCTTGGCAACAGAACCAAAGAAGCAGAGCCTTCTGCAATTCATCTCGTTCTTAGTAACTATAATTTTTCAAGAGATCCATTCGCAACTTATCTTTTGAGACTATCCAGTCGAATGAGACACCAATGGGACCTGACCCGGTTTCTCACTCGAATCTCTTATTGGATTGAATTCGCTGTTCTACCTCTATTACTGGGCGTTTTTCCTGGTTTTCCAACACGACTCTTGGCTGTAACGACGCTGATTGGATTTCATTCAGGAATAGCCCTTACCATGAGAATCGGCGTCTTCCCCGCAGCATGTATAACTTCTTGGATACTTTTGACTCCAAGCTGCTTTTGGGACTCGTTATCGATTCCCATCCCTCCCTTGGCCGTAGGTCATGAGGAACCAGGTTCAGTACTACGGACTCCCGATGTAATGAATTATATTGCTAACTATTGCCTCATTACACCTATTATGTTGATAAGTATTCTTTTTGCGCTGCGGTCTAATTTATCACGCCTTCCTATCAAAACACCTGACGGTTCCAACACCAACACGTTATCGAATGGAAGGTACAATTTTACAAATTTTCTAAACTTCTTCTTAGAAGAGGGACTATGGTACAAGCTAGCTGTTATTCAGCAATCAACAGAATTAGAACTATGTCGAGTGATGGGCCAACACCAACAATGGTTCATGTTTGATAAGCCAGCGCGGAAGGATCGATGGTTCATATCCATTGGACATTGTGACGATGGAACGTTGGTGGATCTCTTTGCCTCTGTTTACGGAAGAAAAATATTCCATCCTATCACCATGTCACCACCACCACCATGGACCATGACATATCGATCTCATCGATGGAGAAAGTTTTTCTCGCGGTTGCTAGAAAGTCGACATCATCAGCTACGGAAGCAATATGCTGAATTTATTTGTAACCAGTGGAACAAAACATTTTCGAAGTCTACAAATAAAACAGTAATCAAGTTTGAAATGTGCTGCGTCCGACGTTCTCTTTTGATAGAAGCTGCATCACATGAAGAGACTTCATCACTTTGGAAATTTAATTTGTGACAAGTTTGTTATACTTCCCAAAGGGAATGCTTTCCAATTTTGTGCTAGATCTTTGTAATATTTCAAACAATGAAGCAAAGATATAAGAAATGGCATGTTGTGCTACATGCCTAAACGTCTGAATCATAGTAAAAAGATTTTTCTAATTGGAGTTGATCTTGGATATGCATGCCATATACACAACACTTGCAAGAAGATAACCCTTTATGACGTATTCATTGAAACTCATTCCATCAGCATGTCTCAAACTTTCTCCATCCTTTTTGACAATACTTTCATGTTTAGAATCTGAAAGTCAGATCCCAGCTGATGAGCATTGTGACTTTCAGTTCCGTATTAAATGATTCCCAAAGAAATTGCTTTGCTTCATTGAACTGCATCATATTTCTAGATACCCAACTTGTTTGAAAGGTTAAGCAACTTGAGCGGTGTCTTAAATGATAAATCTGATATTGGTCCTTCTGTCAAGGCGAGCATTGATGATCCTAAAACTTGAGTTATGTTTGCTTTCAAACCACTTGTCAAATATTCTGCTACACGCTTGCTTCCTTGACGTAGCAATTCCTCAAGCAAAGGACGCTGTGATTCATCTACATTATATCGTGTACCATGTTTTTGAATATGATGCTTCACAAGCCAATCCCCACGCTTTGTTGTTCGTTCTGCACCGTATACCTTGCTTATCCAATCATCAATCCACCAATTATCAAAATCATCTGGGTAGTAATTGTCAAAGATTTCTAAATGAGTTCGGTGCACCATGTCATGTGTCAAAATATCAACATTTCCTTCATTACATATTGGACCTACAACACCAACATTGGGAGGGTGGTATGACAGAAGTGTTTGAATACCCTTGCTTATCCAGCCTGAAGTTAGCATTTGAGTATCATCATTAAGACGTACAAGATATTCTGCTCCATACTCATAGGCAGAACGACACAGCTCATTGAAGGGAATATGGTGCGGCCTATGATTCACAACAGAAATGAAACTAATTGGAAGTGGTGATGTCTTGACAATGTCAGCACGATTTTTGGGTGTTTCCCAGAATGTGTCGTTTTTATCAATATGCAAGAATGACTTCAATTTGATAGGTCAATTTCTCTTCTTCGGTAATAGTGGACCATAATGAGGGTAAGAAAAGAGAATAAAGACTTGTCTCATTCACATGTTGCCAGTCCTTTACAGATTTGATGCAAGACAAAACAGCAACAAATATTCTCTGTGTCTTTGAATGATTATCATTTATCCTTTCTGTTGTATTACTTCCAAGAGTCTCTTTATCAGTCATTAAATTAGGCATCAGACTATAGCTTGCCTGAGTATTCTGAGCATCATCTATTCTGTTGGAGTTATTGTTATCTTCGTATGACAATTCATTTCGTATTTTATCTTGAATATCACCAACGCTATCGTTTTGTGAAAGAGAAGATTGTCGTTCCACAGTTACTTCCCTCCGTTCTTGATTCATGGCAAGTGTGGAATTTTCATCGTTCCTATAAGTGATCGAATTCAATCCAAAGCTAGAGGTATTGACTATTTCGTTTTCGTGGTGGCTTTCGTGAATTTGGGTGCCAGATGTTCTTGTCGGATTTGAGGTCTGCAACTTTTGGGTGATGGATTTGGATTGAAATAATGATAATGGTATGCAAAAAATAATTGCTAATGATACAATCCACCTTTTCTCATGACGCGCAGAAATTAAAATCGTCATGGTTGGAAAAATAAAAGTGGAGTGAGAATGGGTAATATGACTTAAGTCACATCAATAGGGTTAAGTGTTCATTTTTGGGGACTTACAAAAATCGTACTAGTACTTAAAATATTTATAAGAATCGTACTAGTGCTTACAAAAACGAAGGAAAAAGTAGAATGAGTTTGAACTTATGAATGACATTCAACCTTGTCACCTCCTTCTCTTCTCTCACATGTCCTTATGTTATGACTATGCGCACCACATCTTGAAAAGACAATTGGTGAATCTTCGGTTTCCAATTCACTCCTGTTTTGTATTCAAACCTTCTTCCGCCGCCCTCTTTGCGCAACAATTTGAGGCATTAATGTTCCATCAGCTTTAATATCATCAACTGCAATTGGGCGCATTGTAACCTGGTAGGCTATTAAAACATTAGATTTTTTGAGCTTTTCATCACTTAAGGCCATCAAATAATCCCCTTTTTCACGAATTGCGACAATTAAATGAGGACATCCCCAAAATACATCTTTATGGTGTCCACTTGAGCAGCTTTTAGTTTGCAAGTCCAGTTTGTATTTCCAGTTGATGTTACCAAAAAGCAACTATCATTACCAACGTGGCAATCCATAAAATAGCTTTTATCAATTGATTTATTCATATTTTAAAGAAAATCTTTGGAAAATGTCGATTGGGATATTCATATTTTGCTTTCCTATGGTAAAATAATTTTCCCGTATATTTTCATCATTCGCAAAAAGAGGTTGCCTACTCTTGATTCCCCAATCCAGCTGTTAATGCTCTCAGCAACATTTGATGTAACATGGCCATATTTTGGCAATGTAGCAAATACTTTTGTCCAACAACAGGCAATTGATCCAAGCATTCTTAAGCAGCATAATCCCTACCGTGTAATTGGGCCAAAATAGCGTCAAATTCTAAAACTTTTTTCGTTTGTGATGCCAACCATTTTTCGTTGCATAAAGGCAGGTCCGACTTTAAACATAGACTTCAAGTTTTTTCAATTGCTCGACGCAATAGCAATGGCTAGCTAATAGTAAATTTTTTTTGCTGCTGTATGAATCCTTTTCTCTCTATCACTGAGAATAATAATCCTTGAGTTGCATTGTTGAATCACCTCAATTCCTGCAATCATTTTCTGCATGAACCAATTCCAATTATTTGTATCTTCCATTGATGCTATAGCATGAGCCAAAGGCACAATTTGGCCAGCACCATAAACAGCGTAGCACGCCTGAAAAACTCCTTAGTATGATTTCTTTATAGTGTATTCATCAAACGCTATACATGGAAGGCAGTTTTCACATGCATTCTTTGAGCTTGTCGGACAGGTGAAGCACCTCAAAAACTGATTTTCATCATCAACCTCAAATGTAGTATGGCATTCTGATTCTTTTTCATTCAGAATGTTGAGGAAGGGCTGAATTTCCCCCCATGATTTCATAATGCTGTCATTGAAAAGTTAAAGGACCTTTCGTTTTCTTCTCCATGCAGTCGTGTAGCTCAACTTTACTCCATCTTTACGTAGAGTTTGCTTCCTCATATGTTTCTACCAAGATTGCTTCGTTATCATTTATGGATTCCTTGAATTTTTCCACTAGGTAATCTGGCGGTACCGAAAGCTCACTGCGAAAATCATCCGATTGCACACGTATTCAAGGCAAACAATAGTTATGTAAACTAGGCCATTCTCCTGGAAGCAATTTGAAAGGTACATCCTTGAGCGCTACAGGCAACTTTGAAATATTTCTTATTGCTCTATAATACAGTCACATTTTTGCAAAAGTGCTTGATAGATCCTTTTGCTACTACAATGCCTGCAAAGCTTTTTCCCACAACAAGAGCATTATTTATGGTGCCGCCAATTTACTTTTCCAAAGCTGTCAATAAAATGCAAAAGTACATCCAAGCGTCGGCGGACCAATGTGTACTCAAAGTAAAAATTTGACTTATCTATTTATGTGAGCTCTACTTCACGGGACATACATACCTAAGCCCCTTTTCAATAGGACGATTTTGTAATGAGAGAAAAATTAGCTTTTTGAAATTCCCCTCATTTTTTGTCTACAAATGTAAGGCAAAAGAACAGATACATACACAGGAGGTGGAACTCTTTTTTGATGATTTAATGTCATTTGATAAAGGTCTGAGTATGAATAATGGTAACAAAAGAAGCAGCAAAGTATATTGCTAATTTAAATACGAAAATCCTAGTAATTAAAATTTGTGATGGTAATTGTTGAGAAATGAGGAAGGAAATGCGATTAACACTGACGGCATTGAGATCAAGGAACCAATATTTAGAGTTGAAAGCAGCATTTTCTAATTTGCATTAGTTTAATCATTAAAATATTAAAATACCACAATTTCATAGCTTAAAATTATTGAACTGGATATTGTGATGAGAGAATCTCATTTCACTTGGATTGATGATAAAGAT
>CAAAJI010000048.1:253897-275903 GCA_900642245.1 Fragilaria radians
GGGCCGGATGGAAAACGTAAGAATACCCGTGCGGTCCGCTGGCGCGACAGGTACACAGCAGAACGTCAAGACCTTTTGGAGAAGCTCATGAGTCTCAATCCATCCGTTCGAAACAATTCCCTCTTTCGACGCAAGCGAACCAATCGGGTTCCCATTCCGATCGAAAAGCATCCGAATTATAACTTTATTGGTCTGATCATCGGTCCGAGAGGGAAAACACAAAAGGAATTAGAGGCCAAGACAGGATGTAAAATCGCTATTCGAGGGAAAGGATCTGTGAAAGAGGGAGCTCGCGGTAGAAGAGATGGTAAGGTTATGGACGGAGACGATGAGCCATTGCATGTTGTCATTACTGGAGATGATCAAGGAAGTGTTGATGCCGCCACTGATATGATTCAACAAATGTTGGTAGTGATCGATGATGAGAAGAATGTACATAAGCAGGCTCAATTACGCGAGTTAGCACTTTTGAATGGAACTCTGAAAGAAGATGAATATTGCCCAATCTGCGCGGAGAAAGGTCATCGTGCCTTTGAATGTCCGAAGAGATTTTCCACTCAGAACAACAAGAATAAAATTCAAATTCGTTGTGCCATTTGTGGAGATACAAGCCACCCTACTCGCGACTGTACTCAAAAAGTCAAGCCAGAATTGGCTGAAGGAGCAGGAATGAAGAATAAACAGGAACTTGATTCGGATTATGCCGATTTTATGGCCGAATTGGATGGGAAAAAATCAGAACCAGTAAAACAAGAAAAAATATCTCCGCCTATCTTGACTGCTGCGACTGCCGAACAACCCGTCGGTATTACTATCCTCAAACCAGCTGTCGCCATCCCAGCATCCCATGCTACGCCTACCTTATTACCACCTCCACCTGCACCACCATCGTTATTACCACCTCCACCACCTCACGTTGTACCAACATTCACAGCGTTTCCACCACCAATCCAAGCAGGATCAGCGGCATCAAATCTTCCTTTGCCTCCTCCTGTTTCTGTTCCATATGGGGGATACATGCCTCCTCAGGTCCAGGGACACCCTCCTCCTACCACTGTTCCAACCGGATTTTCACAAGGTTATGATGCAAATGCTTTTTATGCTCAAGGAGGACAACCTCAATCGCAACATGTAGAGCAACATCAATATCTACAGACATATCACCAACAACCGCCACAAATGCAACAAGCACCACCTGCCGTTCAGGACGAAACTGAGGGATGGGACTACCAAAGTTATTACGGGCAACAAAATAGCGGAGCGGGTGGATTTAATTGGTGGGAACAGACTTAGCAAAAGGATGACATTCAGATAATGCATGGACATCATTACCCGAGTTGTAAGGGATGTATAGATAGAGATGGAAAAGGAAATAAAAAATGAATGAGATAAATTCTTAATCTGTTGAGAGTTGATGTTGCGTAGGAATTTCTGACTAAATCATTCACGTCCTAAATAATGTACCTTTAGCGGAGAGAGGGTGCATTTTAATCATTAATCGTAAAAATGTAAATCGTTAGGATTGAGAAGATGTTCTTTTATGTTTATTATCTAAAAGAATGATTATGAAGATGTCGCATGTCATAATCAGACACATCTAAATCAAATATTGATTATCCAAGAACAAAATCGTTATACTTACAAGTTGCTCAATCCAGGAGGGAACCATTTGGACACTAAGGTATCGAGATAACGTCTTCTTTCAATTGAATGATGTGGACTTCGATAGCCGTTCCCGCAAAGAATAGTTACCTTATAACTCAAATTGGGGAGAATCATTTTTTTAGGTCGATCTAAAAAAATGTAAAAACATTGCTAATTCAGAAAAGAACATTGCAAAATTTAATAACAGAGTAAAGTCTGCGAAAAAAGTTAAGGCATAGTACCATACTCATTCCTTCTTCCAACAAATTTATTCCATTCTTTATCATCTTTGCCATTGATTGTCACACAGATCCTGAATTTGTGAGGCTTAAAAACTGCATGGCCATGTAGAATAAATTAGGTTAAAACTCTTTTACAAGTTTCCTTGTTTTGTCAGTAGACAATACAATAACGTGAAAACTTAAAGTCTCATAGATTACATGTAGTCAATGAAACAATCATCGGGAAGGAGACTAAATTGAATATATCGGAGGATTTTGATGACTTGAAAGTCTTCTTTAACATAATTTCCCACCTTTAAAAACGTTAGAGATTGGGATAAACGAACAAAGTTTGGTGGGAATTAAGGGTGACGTAGTGTGTTCAAGTAATGTCTTGTTTAGAATTTTAAAAATCCAACTACGAACTAGACATACTGAAAATGAGCGCTTCGTTTTTATCTCGACATGCTACCAAGCCTAACTCTTCATTCTTGCATAGTGATTCATTGACTATTCCATTGATCGTGGTATCAACTGTAGTATTGGCGATAGGATTATCGTGGAATACGAAGAATCGCGCTCCAGAACATAACATTGTGGAAAATCATCAAAATGTTGAAATTCTCAGTACCGGAGTTGAGGAAAGGACTTTGCATCCAGAGGAAGTCACTTCCAATGAATATCAAGAGACTATCCATATAGAGGACAAAGCTTATCATCAAGAAGATGATAGTGCCCTCCAAGAGGAGAAGACTCCTTATCAAGATGAAGAGACTGCCGTTCAAGATTATGAAGTCGAAAAAATCATTCGTTTAGAGGAAGTTCAAACCCAACAGGAGGTAAACCTTAGCGAGAACGATACTTTGAACGATATTCCAGACCTTATAAGCGAAACACTTACCCCACAAGTGACAGAACAGGAAGAAAGCGTCATCCTGGTAGGTTCTCCTGAAAAGATTGATGACTCTTTTGTCATTGAAGGAAAGGATACTTTCATGCAGAGCGCGATTTTTGTTTCCCCTAATTTGGACGTAGATACTTTGACTTTACAGAAGGCAGAGTTACAGAATGAGAACCAGCCCTTGGAAACTGCTCCGTCTCTGGTGAGAGAATCTGTGCCAGAAAAGGGTACGTTAACTACTAGATTTGCTCATTGTATCCCTTCTTTGGCACTCTAATCTCAAATATCGATTCAAACAATATCAGGTATCAGTGGAAGTCTAAAGCTTAACGACGGAGAAGAAAAAGGCAAAGGCTATACGTCAAAGGCGCCCACATTGAAAATCCGTAAGCGAGTTTCTTCTCTGTTAAATCGTCGAAAGAAAGAGTCAACTTCGGCATAATTAATTATTGTATATCGCTATTGAGATGACAGTAAAAATGTTGTGACCTATGGTTGCATCGGAAACGAACAACAAAACGCAAATATATCTTTTTTAGAGAGTTACAATATTCATGATCTTTCATGAATTTTAACTTCCTTCCATAAATCTACTATTATTTACCAAATCCATTTTAAACTTTTTATCATTAATAGAGATCTTTCCAGGTAAAATAAGCCATATGCAATTGAAGTTTGATGAAGCAGCAAGATGATAAACGGTAAAGCCCATAGACCAGAGAGGAGCCGACCAATAATGATAGAACGACGTCACAAGACTACAAAAGTAATGGCTATCGAGATAGTCATCAATCGTAGAAGCTTTACAATTGGAGATTCAATGGTAACGGAGTGGTAAGGTTTCGGAGATTAGATGGAAGATTTTTAACTGAATAAAAGTATTTTCCCTACGAAGTCACTTTGGGCTCAGAGAAGGTTGTTACTCAATCAACCTTACTTGTATACCACTGCCCTTTTAAATGCAGGGACAAAAGATAATACCATGAGCAGCCTCTACCTTTGGCACTAAAAAGTCCCAACAAAGTAGTGCATGTGCTTCATTTCTATTTTATATTGAGCTTTGAGCAGATTGTCGAATCAATAGAAGCAATGTTTACCAACATTCAAATCAAGTTTTGGTAGATTGGAGGAAGAATAAATTTAATTTAGGAGCTTATTGGAATTCCACATCCTTTTCTTCCTATTAAATCCATCATGCTTGTCGATCCATTTATTCTTATAAAGCAAGACAAGAAAGTCTATTTGTTGCACCAGTATAGCTACAGATAACTATCAAGCAAGAAACAATTTCATACAACCCATGACAGACTTAATTGGCTATAAAGAAGATGCATCATTGTGGGAAAAGCGAGAAACTCCTTAAAGCTGATTCTCCCTCTCCAAGCATTTATTGAGAATTTTGAAATTGTTGACGCTCCTAGCTGAGAGACAGAAGATAACTGTAGATCCCATCTTGAATGGCTTTAGAATGGTTCCAGAGTGGAGGAGTAAACCTCAAATCCCTTGTGAAAGCACAAGCCCAGGGCCTGGTGATCTGTCTGTTGGGACAACAATTAGGATTTTTGGAGCCTGGGATAACTGCAAGTGAGTAAGAGCCGTAACAAAGAGGTTTTACACTTGTGGATAAAGCAAAGTTGTTGCAAGTGACTATGTTGTAAGTCTTTCACTCTTTTGATGTATTCTGATCTTGCTGGTATCAAAACTGATTATTGTTATAAATTGTGATTGGGAATCAACATTTAATCACTTTTCTGATAGCATTAATCATCAATGCTTCACTTTATCTTCAATACTCTTTGTCTTGACAATCAATTTTTCTTTTGATTAAATTTGTTTTTCTTTGAATTACTTCTTTCTTTTGTTTCTCTTCTCTATTTTACATATACCTTTACCCGCTGAATGGCAGGGACAATCTTTAGTAGCAAATCATAGAGGAAGCATTAGCATTGTCAAAACGACAACGTTGCAGCTCTTTGTCTATACATCCGCAACCATGTGGACACCTGATTTCACGGTAGCTAGAAATGGTATGCTAACGACTATTTCATCCCTTTATGAATTGTTGTGCTTAGTTATGTATTGCAACCAATTGTACTTTTCCTTTGTTGCCACAAAATTAGCCAGGCCTTCCGTGTAGCAAGAACGACAATGAATGCAATCTGGGTCCATATGCTACTTAATATCCTGCCACGCATTTTGCCCCTTTAGGAGTAACTTCAATCCTTTTTCTGTCTTGTTGCCCATTTTGCCATTTCATGTCTACACAATTTTCTTTGTATTGCGTAAAGTCAAGAATCTACTCAAATCATTATCCTGACTATCCTTCATTGACTTTTTAAGTTTGCTGATAAACACTTAAATAGCTGTAAGAGTCCGTTCTGTGTACCCTAAGATATCATGAATATCTTCAACTTGGCGGGTGCAACATGGACACTCGGGATGCGTGTTCATGTAATGTTTTGCAATGTACTGTTGCGTTGGACTCTCATCATGAATTATCTTCAATAGGGCACCCTTTGTCTTCTTCTTCATTAAAGCAATTTCAAATACTTGCCACTAAGTAAAACGTCACCATCTTTTTCTCTGCATTGTCATAATCGTAAACTTAACTGGGTCCCCAGTGACTGGCTTCCCAAGAATAATGTGTTGTCTCATGGCATATTGATGGGACTTGTGCGATATCACCCATGATTGCATGCAGGAAATGTCTTCTTCCCGAAAGTCTTGTTTCCCTCCTAGTGAAAGATTGGTCCATTCAGTACCAGTTTATATAGCTTTTGAGGTTCTGTAACTTGTATCGCTTTTTCTCATTTGCGTGTACGTTACTATCCCCTTACCTAAAGGTTGTTTTAATTACTTTTGTCCTTTTTAGTGATGCTGGTTCTATGCTTAAACCAAATTGACCGTTTGCATGATCGGTCTTGCTCTATCTAACTTGGGTGTTTTTTGAAATTCGTTACGATAAGAACTATACCGGACTTTTTGTAATGTCTGGAAAAAATATGACGTTTACCTGGAATTATCAATGGTTCATGTATGTTAAAATCCACTAGACCTTATCCTCTGAGAGCTGATGTTTGTGTAAGGTTTGAAATCTCTCATCTTGTACGAAAATTGATTTTCATTGTACTTTGATGATTTGCAGAAATCTTTGTCACTAAAATTTGCCACTTGTAGGATATATTTTACCTTGGGTGCATAAATACCTTTTTGCATTCCTTCATATCTTTTTGTGATTCAGAGATTTGATGATGGATACCTTTAACTTGTACGATTTGTGTTTGACTAGACAAGAAAGACTTAGCATGTTGGATGTCAAACCACGTAATTTTCATAGATATAATGTATCCTAAGGAGAAAACAAGGACGCATTGTAATGATGTGGTCAATAGACCCAGGTCCAAGGCAGGTCACATGGGCCAAAAAGTTGAACTAAGATTTAAGTTATAAGCCCCATGTTTTTGGGAATCTACTTCCCCATGAATAAAGAAAAAAATGCAAAGCTGTAGATCTTCAGTTTGGCGCTTCTGAATGTAAGGTTGATAATAGAGTCTAAATAGAATATACATCTCAGTCTGCGCTTTTCCGTTCAAGTCAAATACACATATTGGACTTGGCAGAGGATGACAAGGATAGCTCCTAGGATTTTGCTCAGGCGCTCACATATCGTGAATAGTCAGGAAGGAATATCAGCTAGTGGAATGGAATGATAAGGACAAACCCCAGTCATTTGGAAGAATTTCTTTTCATTTACCCTCAGGAATCCTAACCAATCAGATGGATTTCTCAAACCACAAACGACGGTAGAGACTTCAGCCTTCAGCCTTCAGTTCATAATCAGTGGTACCAAGAATTGCAACAGAACTCATTCTAAAGGTTAGATTTATGTTGAGATCAATAGGTGTGGCCTCAGAAGGACCCACTTTGACGTCAGGAGATAATATGCTAATGGTTTTGAATACCTTAGTTCCCTCAAGCGTTTTAAAGATAAAGCATAATGCATTAGCCTATCAGCAAGTAGTGAGAAGCTATTGCAGCTTTGGTGATGAGGTTAGCGTATGTTTGTAGTGAAGAAAATTCCAGTGGTATTCTAATGGATCCCTTATTTGAAGAAAGATTTTATCTTTTGGTCAAGCATTGGCTGTTTCGTGTACTCGAGATTTCAAAATGAAAGGTATTTAGATATGTACAAATTACTACTATTTAAAGGAAGGAGAAGTTCATAATATTGTTGTAGGTATCAGATGTACATGAAGATATTAGGGGAGTAATAAGATGTTGTGATAATCTATATATTTTAGTTTTGTCATTTCAAAGTGGAATGGTTAAATGGTGTCAAGTGTTTCGCGATGCCTTGAGTTTGAATCCTACATTACAGATGACCCTTTTGGAAATGATGCAATTTATTTAGCCTTTTATCTTAACAATACTTTTCATCGCCATATATGCAGTTGCTTTTATCAAGGATATCTACATTCGCTAAGTAAGTGCATTGGTTACTAAATCTTTGCCATGTTGGAGAACCTGAGGTATATACTAGAAAATCTTTGGTACATCTTAATATTTCAGAAAGAAGCTTGCAACGGTCGTTATAGCAATGCTTGTATCGATAACATGGAAAGTAATTAGTTAAATTATAGGCTCACAAATCTCGCAAAATAATATTTTATAGCATAATTTTATTTTAGAAATAATTTAAAGTACCTCAGTTCCCTCAAATGCTTAAAGAAAAAGCATTATGCAATAGCCTATCATCAAGTACGAAAAGCTATTGTCGCTTTGATGATGAGGTTAGCGTATGTAAGAAGTGAAGAAAAATCCAGTGATACTCTAATGGAGCCCTGATATAAAGAAGAGCTTCACCATTTACAGCTTAATTTTAATTGATCAAGGACAAGAAAAGTGAATAATGTGAGGGAGCCCATGGAAACTCTTTTTACTAAAGTTAAGGGACTTATTTTATCCCAACATTTCTATTTTACAATAGTGCTGTTGAAAATGTCTAGGAGCTCTCGACAGTGCGCCCAGGAAGAGACTTCAAAGTGGGAATTAATGCACCTTCTTTTTTAAATTTTCTCGATATACCAAAGGTTTTTCTTCATTTGCTAGAAAATGGTTTGGTTGGCGCAGAAGAATAGCTGGTGTAGAAGATATGGATCCTTTTTATTCCAGAAAATGATGTATGTGAGCTTTTCTTTCTATCCAAAAGGCATAAATGATGATCTTCCATATCTTACGGTGTTTTGATCATTTCTTCAATCAAGTTCATTAAAAAAAGCTCCTGATGAAGATGTTCAAGATGAAAAATCGCTGAAACCCAAATTTCATAAGGAACTCATGCCATAAGTTATGTTTCTTCTTTGACACTTTAGACTGTTAAAGCTACGTGCACAAGCCACCCTTTCAAATCGCATCGTGTTTTCACTCGCATCCGACAAAAATGACAATGAGAGTATTGGTGGATCTTTAACAACCATCAGAGATTTCCTTGTTCCAACAAAATTCAAGGCAAAACAGTGTTACTCTGCCCTGAATTAAAATCTATATCAAAAATATCCACAGCTTGTTGAATTCTGTAGCATTTTTGTTTTATGTCACTGATGTTATGGAATCAGATTTTCTTTCGCATTCAATTTGACTTACCTTATTGCTGGTAGGTATGCCTTTTGTAAAATAAGTATTGTGGAAATTGAAGAGTAGGTGGATAAAATAAAAAAACTATGTTGCACCCTTTTTGTTCCAGAATCTGTAATCAGGCATGTGCAGCAGAAGTTTGCGCTTTGCCTATACAGTCGCGTTTCTCTACCATAAATTGCCAAGTTTTTCTAACAATATCCTTGTCATCAAATAGATCTGTCCCATCTTAATTGTTGAACTGTAGTTAAATCATTACATATCTGTTAAAATTTAAATGGGTTCTTATGTTTTAATCACCAAACTTCTAGGGAGGATTTAATCTTGTGTTAGAAAACCTTGATGCTAAAAGTTAGGGTTTGTACTGAGGTGCAGACCTCTGACATGGACATCTTCATACTCTTCCTTTATCCAACATTCTCACAAGAACTTTTTTGAAATCAGTCAACCACACTAAATTGTTATTTCGGTAAATTCCTGCCTTTGTTAACGTTGCAGCGACGGGGCAGCGACCGGGTGAGTGAAACTTGCATTCGGGGAGAAAGTCAAATCCCGCAAGATTACGCGCAAGAGCCACATCGACATTCAGCATAAAAATTTCGCGCGAGGGACTCCCATCATTTCTAATCCATTGAACAAGTCGATTTTGTAATCGAATTGAATCCCAATTCGGTGCGTTTGCCACCAGATCGGGAGTGCCAGCTAACATTTTGTAGTATTCATTATCTGGGAAGATTATTCATTGAAAGACTTGCGTTAAGAGATGTCAGGTGATGTCCGATTATTTACACTATTCTTACCTAGGAGGAATCTATTGGTCACCCATCCATTTTGACCTTGATATCCGCTATTTTCAGGTAAAGCCTTTCCAAGAGTATGAGCACCCATGAGAGCAACAGTTTCATCAGCACTAAAACCAAAATGATTACTCATAAAATTAATCAGTTCATGAGTGGTCAATACTGTGGTAGGAAAATCTGATCTAGTATCTGTCCCATTGGTAGCACAATTGTTATTAGATGTTTGGACACACGAACCTAACATTTCACAGGTCTGTCGACCGGGAATAAATGCATCAGAAAAGGTAATTTGAGTTTGAGATGCATCCGCAGCTACTAACACTGCAAGGGCCCAAATGTCAGCACGTGAAAAGCCGATGGAAGTATTTTCAAGCTCCGCGACGATTGGAGCTAGAGCTTGTACGCCAAGATTAAGGCCTTTATTCTCACCATTAGTCTCTAAATTCAGGCATCCATCGCATCCACCGGCAGGGCCGTTGGGGACACAATCATGAAATCCCAAGCGAAGATAATTGGCTGCCAGGTCGGGGTTAATAGCAATGGTACCTCGAATTCTTTCATTGGCTGTTGCAATGAGCTGAGTGAGAGAAGGGTTACTTATTGGACTTTTTGTGGGAAAATTCGTAATGCTAGTTGTTGGACGCTGAGAAGGACGAGGAGATGGCTTTGGAGTTAGTGGCAAAGTGGGTTTTGGAGTTAGAGGCAGAGTGGGTTTTGGAGTCAGAGGCAGAGAGGGCTTTGGAGTTAGAGGCAAAGTGGGTTTTGGAGTCAGAGGCAGAGTGTGTTCTGGAGTTAGAGGCAGAGTGGGTCTTGGAGTCAGAGGCAGAGTGGGTCTTGGAGTCAGAGGCAGAGTGGGCTTTGCAGTTAGAGGCAGAGTGGGTTTTGAAGTCAGAGGCAGAGTGGGTTTTGGAGTCAGAGGAAGAGTGGGTTTTTGAGTTAGAGGCAGAGTGGGTTTTTGAGTTAGAGGCAGAGTGGGTTGTGGAGTCAGAGGCAGAGTGGGCTTTGCAGTTAGAGGCAGAGTTGGCTTTTGAGTCAGAGGCAGAGTGGGCTTTTGAGTTTGAGGTAGAGTGGGCTTTTGAGTCAGAGGCAGCGTGGGCTTTGGAGTCAAAAGAGGCAAAGTGGGTTTTTGAGTCAGAGAAGGCAGAGTGGGCGTTGGATGTGAATTGGGATTTGGGGCAAACATGGGACTTGGAGCAAGCGTGGTATCCGTTGGTAAGTCGCAATGTTGCCAACCATTGGTAAAGACGCATTGGCCAGGGCTACAGCACTGTGAAGAGTTTGAACATTTTATCCACAATGCTGTACACTCCGTCACTTTCGAAGGATCGATAAAAAAGCCATTGCATTGCTTGCAGTTGCTTTCAGATGTATTGCACCAAGCATCGTTTCCGCCTAACAAGAAAAATCGCATCATGAGGACATGTAATCTTGACTTTGGCGGAAGAGTATTACAACGGCTTTGATCCCAAAGCACTTACATGCCTTTAAATTCCAACTGCAGCATCCTTCCCCGATCGCAACAATGTTCAAGACCAAGGCTAAAGTCACTGTGTTTGGTGCGAAAAGAATGGATACTCTCATGTCGAAAACTTAAACTTTTTAGACGAAGAAATCCCAAGACTATGGTGATTCAAACTTTGTCCGACCAAATAATTGCGACACAGCCTTCTCCTGCATGATTCCAAACAATTAGTTTTCCTGTCGTGTAAATACTTATATGCACTTCGCTCAAATACTTATTTCAATTTGATTTCGTCTAAAATGTTTCAAAAACGAAAAATGTATGTAGCATAATTAATATTAATAAATGTTGGCCAGAGGATTTAACCGAAGCTATGTCGCAGCAATAATGTTAACTGTTTGGCAACGGATTTAACCAATGAAGAAGTGTGATTTCTTGAACATCCCAAGGGCACCTAATTAGTTCATTTAGCAGAATCAAGACGAGTATGTCGCATCAAATGTACGGCAACGAATTAAAACGATAGCGATAATTTATTTCCCCGAAAATTGGAAAGGGTATCAAAGTCAATCCTGTTACACAACAATAATCCAACTGATAACTTAATTCCGCTTGGAAATATGTCAATTGAAAAGCCATGGCATAAGCATGAGTGTTGACAAAGGTAAACGATACAACTAACGGCCATGCTTTGTGCCTTGACAGAAGATATGTTGCCTTCAATTTTATCGATGTGTGAGGGGTAAGATAAAGAAGTGTTTAATGAATATGATTTGAGTGAATGAAATGGCGCATGCTTGAGTGATGGAAAATGACCGAAACGGCAGCAAGGCCGTTGACAAGGAGATAGCAATACGATTTGAGAAAAGGGAATAGCTCACTAACTTTAAAAACCACTTAATTGTTAACAATTACTTTAAAGTGTAAGTCAATTGTATAACTCAGTTGTCTCCATCAGGTGTGATAAAGATTGATCAAGAGAGGTTGATCAGAGTTTCGGCAATAAGGGGATCCTCAAATTAATAACCTATAATATCTGTTGGATACTAGCATAATCCATCTTTTCCTGACTAATTTGCAGTTCATTGGGATAACTCTATAACCAAAATAATAAGGAATTTAAGAAGTAAACCTGAAGTCATATGATTTGAGTATGAGAAAGGAAGTGAGGGGAGACAAAGATTGAAACAAATCATGTTTTTATCAGTATCTGGAAAGAAGGAAGTAACAAATGTATTCACAATTTCAAACTCCAAACGAAAAGTAGAGAAAAAACGCATATTTTTTATCATCTAGTGGTTTAACTTAACAACACCCTTCTTGATCTACAAATAGATTTTTGAATCACCGTTAGTAAAGTATGTCTATGATTGAGCCAAGAAGAACGTAATGAGGGAGACAATAGCTTCATAGGCTTAAGGAGTAAAAATGGGCGGCAATGATCCATACAAAAAGGTGAAATTTACTAGTGAGTCTGGAGATCTCAAGGAGTGAAACTTTGACTATGAAGGTGATTAGCAAGGAGGGATATTATAGGCAAATTTTAAAACAGCTCTCTTTCAATGGTGCGACTTAGGATCTGCGATCATGGCTATGGTTGACAAGTTGGTACCATTGACTATCAAAGAACCAAAGCAATGTACAGAAATGATCCAATCAATACCAAAATATGCAACCTTTCAAAAACACTATGGAGTAATCATTTATCAAAGTGTGAAGTGCATTGATGGACAAGTTTGAAGAGTCTTGTAGAGGACAGGACAAAGTCCAGAAACCGTTTCAATGCAGAGACATTTCCTACATCCAATTGAGGAATAAGCTAAATAAGATATGCACATGCTTACATTGACCTCAACCCAATGTAGGTCATCATCTTGCATAATTGAGGTATATAGCTAGATTTCACTGCAGACATTCATGAGATACATTAATTATTGAGTCTCCGTTGCCAATGCGTGGTGACATTTTACACTAGTAGAAACCAGTGAGGTAATAGAATCCTCTCCCAAGGAGCGCAGAATGCAAGAAAAGATTTGGTGCCACAAACCACAGATGATACCAGTTTGCATGCTGACAACAATGGAATCAGTATACCAGATCTAGCTGATTTTCTTGACACTGAGTCAATCAATCCTGATGACATTCCCATTAAATGCACACCCATCACCAACAAAATAAGGACCCAAAGAGGATTGAAGCATAAGACATACAGGTCAGAGAGAGTAGGTCTGAAAGGAAAGCATTCTCATGTGCTGTTGGTGATAGAACATTAATTTAATTAATTATAATACTTTTTAGTTGTAGAAGTTAACTGAATCAATCCGTTCTAGGAGTCAATATTGATCACTGAAATTTCCTGTGAATCTTGAGTGCACTGTGGCACTTTACAAATAAGCTCTAGTTTTGTTAGGCCCGTTTTAACTGCGCTGTTAGTTTTATTAGCTAAGCTTAGGGTCCACTAATGAATTGAATAATTAATGTTTTGCCTTATTGTCTGATCTAACTGTTTCAGTACACATTTTCATTTTTCATAAGTAATTCTTAAGGTATATTAATCTGAGGTTAGTGGGTTCAAACCTCGCTAATAGTTTCCTTTTATTCTTTGCAGTCCTCATATTGCAACTATTTCCAATAGGTCACAGCCAGGCAATGCTACCTCCTCAGCGCCAAGCCTATTTCTCAAATTATATTCAAACTGGAATAGGGCTCTGCCTTTTAACAACGCACGGAGTATCTTAGTCTTCTCCAGAGGGTCCTTGAAAGGCACGACCGTCTCAATGTCCCTGTATTCCATCAACCACTTGTTTCTGTCCTCTGGTCCTCCATTCTTAAAAATGACAAACTCGTTGGAATGCCTGAATGCTGGGTTCTTGGGATCAACAAAGAAGTCAAACTTGATCAGCTCTGCCTTGTCAGCCTCCACACCATCTCCATCCACCTTCTTAACCTTGAAGAGGGAGGCCAGAATTTGGTTTAATCATCTACTCGGTGCTATACATTGGATGAATGTCAGCATACTGTGATCACAGTGCTCTATGTTAGACTATAGAAAGTACACAATGAAGAATTATGGTCTATTGTAAACTGTTTTCCATCTAGTCTTGTGTGGGTTTAGAACATCTCTAAAGGGATGTTCTTGAACTTCTTTCAAGAGATGTTTGATATATCTTCTCTTCCAGATTTTGATCTTAAAGTATCATTATACAATCCAGCGACGTATCTAATCTAGGACGGCTATTATAATGATCTATAGCGAGAGACAATTAGATAGGTAGGTCTCTAATAACAAAAGAGTCTAAAGGCTAAACTTACTTATCCTTATTGACCACCGACATGTCCTAATGAACAAGTTGAAGAGACTTGTTTAAACAGTTGGGAAGAAGCTTTAGAACAACTCTAATTCTTCAAGAGAACTCACGAACGTCTCATGAGAAAGGTCAAGAAGTTCTCTCTGAGAGAAGTTCTAAGACTACACAAGACTAAAGAATAAATGTAATCTAAAAATTTAAAATTTTTCATTGTGTACTTTCTATAGTCTAACATAAGGCAAGTTGGCTTGTCAATACAGATAAGTTGGCTGTCAATAAGGATAAAGTAAGTTATCCTCCCAATTATTTTAATCATAAAGAGTTGGATTTGTTATTAAATCTTTAAATAGATAATTTATCAGTGCCGTCTAGTTTAGATCCGGTACTGGATTGCATATATATACTTTTCCATTTAAAAGTAACAATTGACTTTCCCTAAGTTTGCCTTATGAATCATCATCATCATCAATAAAACTTGTGGTAGATATAGAAAAGGGTAGTTGATTTGTAACTAATTTATAGTTAGATGAGTAAATATAAAATATTTTAATTCTAGTATTGTTTACTATACACCAACGGTAATGGACTCCTTATACCGGTAAACACACACATCTCTTAGTTTAGTCCTTTATTTCTTAGTCTGGTGTTTCTTACAACCTATTGTGTTAGGGATTAACGTTTTGATTCCTAGTCAAGGTAGGTCAACCGGCAATTGATTACACATCCCTGGAAGTAATCTATGGAAACAAGCCACCAACTCACTGCTTCATCAAGTTGATGTTGAATCAAGCCAGACTCACAAATTTATAGAGGGCTTATATGACAGAGCTGTCGCTTCACGTTGCCTAGCTGGCCAAGGCAATATCATAGACATTTCTGACTCAAGTGTGAATTGAAGCAGTCTAATCAAGTAATATGGTCAGCTCAATAGGAAGAATGCACACGAACATATAATAGATTATTTGGACAAAATAACTAAAGACACTCCCAAAATGCCCATTAAATATATTTAAATTTTTGAGAGTTGAGCAAAATGCAGAGTCCGAGGATAAAACAACAAGCAATTGCAAAATAGAAAAAAACATATTTTCTGCGTTTCCGCAGCGTGCGTGGATTCCTGTCTCGATTTTTTTTCATGTCGATGTCCCTTATCCCACTCTGCAATGCTTAATTTGAGAGCAAAGAAAAATACCAAGTGTAGTAAAAATGTCTGACGTATGCGAAACTAAAATTGAACTACGTTGTCGTGAATTTTTGAAATCAACCAGACATGTCATTTTCAGTGAGAACTCTCTTGTTTTAAGTAGAAACGAATTTTCAAAATATTGGATTGGATGAGTGCTTCCCTTTCAAGACATGCAACACAAGCCGTAGCCTCATCATCTGGGGATGGTATCTTGTTTCCAGTTGTTGTAGCGTCAACTGTAGCTGTGGCAGCAGGAGTTAGTTTGGCGATTAGACCCAAGAGGAATGCGGGTGGAACGGATTCCAAGGAAAATGCACTTGGTTCCCCAACCCTGACTATTGATGCGGTCGACCAAGAGAGTTCAAGTGTGGAGGAAATGACGCAAGGTAAGCTAGTCAGGAACCATCGCTTTTTATCCGTTGGTTTACTTTACTCACAAAGAATCAGAATTGACTTTCGACAATGCATCTCCCAACAATGCCATTGGTGAAGAAGGAGGGAAAATTATAGAATTCATGAATGACAAGATGCATAAAGACGATGGCTCAAGCGAGCTTTGGGCGTGATGCATTTCCTGCAATTACTCGGGGATGAAAGGAAGACTTGACAGACCATTCTTAATTTATTCGAATTCGAATGGACAAATTAAATTTCCAGGCGGGTGGATTAAACCCATGGACCTTAAGCTTAAACTTTAGTTCTATTATCAGTGACATCATTTGCTCACCTCATTGACGTAGGTCGAAGAAATAATAGCATTAACATGCAACGTCCGGTGACACTGCGGGATATTACTACTGATTGAATTTCATTGGTAAATTGAACAACAAGAATTTAGCTATAATCATTATTTATTGATTGAGTGATCTCAATTGAATGATAGCTGATTCCACATTGATTGCAGACATGCCATTTTTCTGGATTATTTGTGCCTGCTGTCTTTATTTTCTTTGCTTCGGGGATCATACCTTTTGGAAAACAGGGCTGCAACTAACCCCTTCAATTGCATCAAAAATAGCTTTGTGAAAAATCTTTATCTGCAACTTTGTCTATAAAATCACCCGTAAATCAATCGAAATCCGATTAATGTATGATTTGGGATCCCTCACACTTTTTAGCCATGGGTATGCAAATCAATAATCTTATTTTCCCTTCAAGATTACTACATTATGTTTATATGCAATGCACATTGCTAACGTATCAATCATTGTGCAAAATATGGATGGATCGAGAGCATACATTTACACATTTTATTACGAAGAATTATCATTTTTATGGATTTGTTCAGCATCCTCTATTTATCTAGCTGAAGATATGTAAGTTGTTGTGGCAGAAAAGTTGATTAGAAGTAGGGAAGAAATCATGACATGATGTTCAGATTGCAATGGGATTCAAGTACGTCATGCCTATTTTTGAAGAAAGCTCACAATCTAAAAATTAATGTATTTGCCGTAAAACCTACGTGGATATTGCCTGCTAAATAAACATAGATTCATGGTAAAGAAAATTAAAATAGGTAATGATCCGGCTCGAACTTGTTGGGAAAGAATGCACACGTAAGACTGCAACCATAACATAAATTGTATTGTGGTAATGGGTTTGGTGAAGCAAAACCAGAGGGACGCGGTCAAGATCTACCAAAAAATCATATTTTGCCCGTATACATATTTCTTTAGAAGCCAAAAGGAGAAAAATTTGAGTTATATGAATAAGACCTTTCCAAAGCAAGTGTCACTATGGCAACAGTAGAAGGGACGAGATGCACCATTAGTTGAGAAACAGCTGAAGAGTAATATGAACTTCTGTCTTCTGGTAAAGCATTTATGCAGGAATATCATATTACTAGCGCTCCCTTGGACACACCATTCGCATAGGGAAAATAATGAAAATGGAACTAAAGGTAATGCCGTAAGACATAAACAGGAATAGTCATGGTATGGTAGTAACCAACCATTTATAAAAAGGTATATCGCTACGCTTCTAGAGAAGCCTGTCACCCTCATAATTCGAATTGGTTAGAATTGTATTAGGAAAAAGTAAAATATTATTTACATATCTCATATTTTTTAGGGAATGTAGGGAATAGTCAAAGTTGTGCAATAAAAGGGGAATGAGGAATCAAAAACGAAAAAAATGTATTTCTTCAACCGTTTCTTTGTTCAGTTTTGTTAACGACTTGGTGAGGAATCATGTCCGCAACTAAAGATAAATTCCACCCACATCGCTCGAGCGACGGGCTTTACTATGCCACATATGAGGCGATGCGAAATGCAAATATTCGAAACAATGAACGGCGGTTACATCAACTCGGTTTAACCAGAACGTCAACTCGCCGTGTACCTTCCAAGGACCGTCGAGTTGTAACCCCCACAAATGTGTTACGCAGATTCCCAATAAGTAAAGAGCCTATACGACGATCAAATCGGATTCGCAAAACGACTGTAGAATATCCACAAGGAATCGAAGATTATGAGCACTTTAAAATGCAGGCAATGAAGAAGCCGAAAAGGATCACTCGTGTGATGGCATCACAAGGTCCAGGGCATTTATCGGAAAGCGATCGGCACATGCTCATCGAATATCCTAATTGGATAGAAGACATGGAAGCATACCTTTCAGAAAAAGAAAATTTGAGTAGTCAAAACTTGTCAAGTGTCATGAGACAGGTTAGAAAACTAAGTTCAGGAATAGGAATTAACTATCACCATTGGCCTGAAAATGTCTTTTTCGCCAAAGGTAGGTGTATTAATCTTGCAGACGATCTAGATGCTTTATATGATGAAGCTGTCGAGTTTGAGAATAAATATGGAAGAGACTTAGGAAATGGTAGGTAGCCCTCTGTGTTCCTATACTCGGTTAAATGCAAATCTAACGAATTACAATAGGATGGCTCCTTCGGCATCCAATAAAGAAAATGGGGAACTTCCAGTCATTCTATCTTGAAAATCAGAAGCGATGAAATTTCGAACAATAAAATGTGGCATTGTACATTATACTGGAGAGTGCCAAACTTTTTCTTATTTGGATAACTGGTCGATGATCGATCACTTAGTTGGCTCTACTTTATTATGTGCATATAGGTAAAAGAAAGAAAGCTTTAGATTTCCTGAATATACAGCATCCTTCAAACGATGGTAAAATAGAAATTGTATGGTTTTAGAAATCATTTGAATCCAAGGGTACTGGAAAAACACTTGAAAAAGTATGTTATATCTTCGACGCCAAGCAATTAAGAATTAGAGGTCTTTCTTCTAATGTGTCCCAGGAAAATCAAGAAAGAGGGACCTAAGGTTGCCTTCAGGCAGATGAAAAATGGACATGGAATGGAAAATCAACGCTCTTATTTAAGACGTCAGCGAAAAGTGATCAATTAGGTTGCAGATTAGTTAAGACTAAAACTTATAGAAACTACCAAGCACGTAAACTGATACTTTTTCCAAAAGATAAGTGAACAAAAGTAGTTTCAGTCCAATAAATCAAACGTACTGACACAGAATAAGATAAGCAAGTGCGAAGAATGCTTGACAATTGATTATATAGAGTATGACTTTACCAAAAAAGATACATTCCAGAAAAAGCCATGTCATAAGTCTCCATTGATGGACTTAAATTCCTCCGAATGTGTTGGTTTCCTAAAGTGAAGAAAAATTTCTATCATATATATATTGAATTATGATATTTCGGTAACCATCATTTCACTTTATATTCATATTCCAATGAGTCTCATTGTTAGTATGCATCAATGCAACCCGATTTTCTTAAGATAAATTCATCAACAACGATTGATTACTACATTGGATAATACGAGAGGCAGAATTCCTGATTAGGTTTTACCATAAATATTCATGGATCACCCATTTGTAAGAAGTTAATACAGACAACTAATAGCTTCTACTCGGAAGTAGAACATTTGTAATTAAGCAGAACTCATAGAGAAGTGAGGTGGAGTCAGAAATCAAGGAGAAATTTGGGTGAACAAATTGTCGCGAGGAGAATCATCATGGAAAGTATGCGGCCAAAGAATATACGGTTACCTTCATCCAAAACTTGTCAACAAAACGATGAGTATTCTACGGCGAATTTACCCAAATTTGTTAGAGAATACATTCAAGAATTGTCTTAAGCAACATGATGTATTGTTGTCATGGATGCCAAACACAAAATATCTAAAAGAGAAGATGTGATACATAACGTCAAGAATGATGCAAGAAAGGATAAGCTCCTTCGCCTTTGATGAAGAACTTCTGTTAATGCTGAGATGTATGGTAAAATGCGGTAAAGGTTCCAAAGGTAGTACTTGTGGCAAGGGATCGTAAAATGGTGATAATGCCAGTAAATGAAGCCAAAAAGCAGGATTAGCACACTTATTTGAAAAGATTTAAGCTTTCATTATCAAATTTCATATCTCATTTCTTCAAATGGATACTGACAAGAGGTTGCAGCGGGATTTGCTGAATGCATGAACACAATTACAGAAGGGGATTTCTTTGAGAATATGCTCAATAAAGCGTTCATAAGTCAATATTTAGACAAAACAACTAGTATGCACTTTAGTCTTAATTTCAGGGTCATATAATTTGTCATCTATATTAAGACAAAACAATTTTTATGCACTTTCACTAATCCTTTTTGTCATGCACTTTGGGAATAAATTTCAGAGACACATAATTTGTCACCTCTACGGTACTTGATACTTGTACCAACTATTGTGAATTATCCCTTGCGAGTCACAAAATTGTGACGTTCGTTCAATTTTCCTGCGTCGAGTCTTTATTGTGTTGATGTTATCGCTGTAAGATCATGAACCAATCCCTGGTGCGCCATTCAACGAGGCCTATAGCTTCTTCCAATCTTACTGATGTGATCATCCCACTTCTAATTGCATCTTCCGCAACGCTTTTGATGGGAGTATCTTCGCTCATGATGGCTCAGAGAGAATCTTGTCATACCCTAAACCAACCTTCCAATGAAGATGCGTTAAATCCCAACGACGTTGAAGAAACATTCTCAGCCTCTAACTCAGAAAAGAAGTTGTCTCAGAATGAGAAGGAGAGGGGAAATAGCCAGACTAAGCTTCACACGGTGAAACTAGAACAATCAGAATGCAACGAGACAAGAGATATTAATTCGTCATTGGAGGAGACTAACAGAAAAGCTTCAGATACATCGAGTAGCAATAACTCAACTTCAGAAAACGCATACGGTGATTTCATGTGCAATGCATGTAATGGAGTTCTATCGAATAGGATCACAACCGCATTCAGGGCGTACATACAAATAGATACACTTTCGATGCAGAATGAGGATGTAATCATTTCGTCGGATATGATCGAGTTAAAGCGATCAATCAATAGACACTGCTTAGAAGAAAGAGACGCATGTAGCTCAAGTAATAATATATGATTGCGGTGAGGGGGTCAAAATCAAGCGAAACATTCTTCCACAATGCAATTAAATGTTATCCAAGGTCCATTGATTGTTCAAAGCAAGGAGTGTACTTACCTACGAACCGCAATCTACTAACAGCTCCTTTCTGAGACTCACTTGCAGTGGACTGAAATCCTGAGTGTATATTGGATATGCTTAGCGCTGCGCGATGGAAATCATAAATGTTACATGCCATAAGGTCATTTGATATGGGCAAATTTAACAATTTAACAAAAAGGTGTAAACTCATGGCTTAATACACTCATTTTAGATCATGAAACTTGAATATGCCTCGAGTTCTAAGAAAATAAAAGGATTCATTGCATTATCTTAAGGAAGAAGCCACAGAATTGTCTGAAAACAATTAAATTGTGTTTGCACATTGAGAATTAGATTTGTCAAATTTTTCAATAAAAACTATTTGCATTTATTGCTGCAAAAGGTGGTAGTATCTAGAGAAAAATTAGATTTTGCAGCGTCAGATGCTTCTGAGAGCATTAAGATTTGATTAGTCAAGCAATCTATAGAGGCATCAGGTATCAAGGGTGTCGGTGTCATACATCAAGCATCTTGATTATTTGTAGGCTATCATTATACATGGCCCTATGCAAAACTTTTTACAGGTTTTGCTACTATGACAGCGATTCTCGTTTTGTTGTTGATACTTCGACGGAAGAGAAAATGTCAGATATCTTTCCCAAGACATTAGCACACTTTGATAGTTGTAAAGTTGTCAAAAAATAAGTACTAAAAATATTGTATCACTGTTACCATGATGTTGAAAAAAGTGAGGCAAACAAATTCAATCAAATACTGTGTATCCAGTATCTAAAAGTTAAAAGTTGGATTACGTATCAACATCAATGTGAAATTGATGACGTAGTGCGCTCCTAATTAACGAATGAGCAACATGTAACAAATTTATGACTTTTTTCAAAGACATCATTAGTGTAAGAGAATGAGCTCGCTTCCGAGGCACATGACAAAGCCAACATCCTCGTCGAGAGGAGACGGTATTCTTGTTTCCGCATTCATGGCATCTACTGCCGCTCTTGTTGCAGGTGGTACTTATATGATGATGAGGTCTGAACGAACGCGTTCTTTGAGAAAACTACGAAATTCGGACATCGCTAAACGGGATATAAATACAACTTCTGATACATTAATCGAAGATATGCAATACAAAACTGATATATCCACAGGTGAAAGTGAAGAAACTCCAGACATCTCAATTGAAGATTTTTCTTCCGTTGTTGAAAACAACGATCTTGCCCTTTTTATATGCCTTGACAATACCAAAAAGATTATGGAGAATGATGGGAATGCGGAAATGCCAAACTCTTCGTTGTTGCAAACAGATGGCGAGAACATGCGAGATATGACAAATGTGAATGATTCTAAGTTTGATAGTGGAGAAGTAATC
>CAAAJI010000049.1:11383-42536 GCA_900642245.1 Fragilaria radians
GCCTAAAGCAATACCTGAGACTCCTTGGGAAAATATAATAGCCCAGACATTTCCAAGAGAAAATGAGTGAATCAATGATAGGTCTGGAATTTGCCTGAGATTAATTACCTTGATGATCTCCTAGCATTGTCAAAAGACACCTTTGAAAGTCATTTGAAATATCTTGAGGAAGTTTTCACCAGATTGGCAAGTGCAGGATCAAAAATCAAGGCCTCAAAGAGTCATTTCTACTGTAATGAACTTGAATACCTGTTAATGTGTGTGTCATTTTATTCAATCAGTCTTGAGTTTAAGTAGAAATATATCTGAAGATAGTTCATTGTAGTGTGAAACATGTGGAAGTGTTAAGCAATATAGACTAATTTATTGTTTTTTCTGTTAGTCTTGTCTAATCTTGAAACTTCTCTCAAGAGATGTTCTCAAGAGATCTTTGTGATTAAGCTTGAAGATTTGCAATCTTGATCTAAGCTTCCTCCCAACTGCTTAGATAAGTTGCTTCAACCTTGTCCATAAGGACAAGTTTGTTATCCATAAAGGATAAATTAGTTTAGACCTTCAACTCTTAGATCTTTATTTAGATCATTGTTATAACCGCCTTACTTTTAGATCCGGTCCTGGATTGTATAACAATACTCTCCATTTATAAGCAATAGTTTGACATACCTTGAGAAAAGTTCATAAGATAATACCTAGCACTATAGGTTGTAAGTAATACAGTCTAATAATACTATAATACATTACTAAGGCTAAGCGATGTGTGTGTGTACCAATATTGGAGATGTCCAAAGTTATCGTTAGTACATAGTAAATAATAGTAAAATTAATATACTTGTATTTACTCATCTAAAACTAGCATAGGTCACTTAGGTAACTATTCTTTCTATACCTTCCACAAATTCAATTAAGACATAGTCTTATATGAATTTAGTGATGCTTATTATTGCTTATAAATAAAGAAGATCATTTAATATCTTTTAGGACCGTCATGTCAATACGGTAGGAATAACTATGTCAGATTCCAAAATAGCAAACAGGAATCTCTCAAGATTCAAGATTGATGAATCTAAGTTGTGAATCTAAGATCACAAGTCTAAATGTTAAGTGTTGAAGCTAACACGTAAGCTAAAGAGACTACGTGGTCAAGGAAGCATGTTGCAATTGATTCACAATAGATCTAGGATAAAAGTAACTTTTTAGATCATAATTTACGATTTGTATAAACTCTTAGAGCAGCTTAGAGCATAGCTATGCCTCACTAAGTTTATCATAGTAAGCTTGTGATCAATACAGAAAAGGATAGTTTACTTGTAACTATCCATAGGTAGATGATTAAATATAAGGATATGTTAATCCTACTACTGTTTACTATGCACTAACGGTACAAGACGTCTTCATATACCGATACACATATATCTCTTAGTTTAAGGTATTATCATTCAACTGTTATTGCTTACAACCTATTGTTAGGATTTGCTTTTTGATCCTAGTCAAGGTAGGTCAAATATAGATGTATAAGAAGTCACTCATATGTGATAGTAACACATGTTTAGAGATGGTATGAAAAAGAAATTTTGGAGATAGCCCGGATGTCACTGCTCACTGCATCAGTATCATCCTACAGGACTGGATGCGACAAAATTGGTATCAAATGCATGCACTAAATGTATTTAGTATTGAAAAACATTAGTGGCTGTCAAGTTGGCAGACAGGAACACTTTTTTTCTTTGGCAGGCAGGTACTTTTTATTTTCTTTGGATTACTGCACTTGTATTGGTTGGAATCTTTTCCACAAAAAGGACCTAAATTGGGGCAGCAACTTTGGCAGACAGGTATTTTTTCCACTGGATGACTCCTGACAACAAACTTCACTTCATCAAAGCATTGCGGTTTGTTGTGCTTCAAAATAGGTAGTGATTTAAAGTCTTCTCCATTTTCAGAATGTAATTCCTTTGTTGCAAATATCTGGGCATCTTGCTGTTATTATTCTTTTTGGTTGATTTGGGGGTATCAAAGTGGTAAATTCTGATTGGTCGGCAGGAAGTTTGGCAGGAAAAAGTTGATGTTAAAAATATCTCCTGCCTGCAAACTTGGCAAAAACTATCATCTACGTTTCATTAGGTAACCCGGATTCCATGGTACCAAATATATGGACTAAAAGTGCTCAGTACGGTATACCGGTATACATTTTGGTCAACAATTCTTCAACCCCTAACCCAAACCCCTAACCCTAATAACCGTTGCCTATAAAACCCTAAGACCTGTGCGAAGTTAGATAGATCCATAAATTTGTCATTATGTCGGGAAAACGTGTTGTGACAACACTTCGAAAGGGAAAGAAAGCAGGGGGTATCCAGAGTGAAGATAAAATCCCATCCATCAGAGCTTTTGGTCGAAAGAGAAAGAACTCATTGGATATTCAGAATCAAGATGAATTCCCACCCATTGGAGCTTTTGCTGTTTCTGCAAATGGTGACCAACCCTCTAACATGAGAGTGGAAGATGTTGAGATTTCGTCAAAAGAGAGTATTTCCATCGCCCATTCCTCTAGAGATATAACAGTCAAAGCCATAGAAGCTGTTGTAGTTCGCAATGATGTTGTGGATGCGTTCCCGATGGAAAAACAGAGTCCAATCTTGCAGAGGCGCGTGCTCATCTCCATTGTTACATTACTTTTCATTGCAGGCAGCGTTATCCTCATTGTTTTCTTAACATGTAAACCTCGTGTTACTAATGATGAAAGGGATGTGAACTTGCTTTTAGATAGACTAAAGTCCCTTCTTACTCAATCATCTCGTCAAGAGTTGGAAGTTCCTGGATCTGTACCTTTTCAGGCTCTTCACTGGTTATTGAATGAGTCTAATTTTGATGCATACCCTTTAGATCGCCAAATTCAACGTTTTGCCTTAGCTATATTCTTCTTCTCAACACAAGGAGTCTCATGGAATATTAGAGCAGGTTGGCTTACTGATTTTGATGAGTGCACTTGGTATCAAAGCACAAGTGATGTATGTGTGAATGGAACTTTGAAGCAACTTTTGCTTTCAAGCAATAATGTTGATGGATCACTTCCAAATGACATAGCTTTACTTAGCTCTTTAGAAGTATTGGAGTTGGCTTCAAACAACTTAATGGGCTCAATTCCGCTAGAAATCAGTAACATATCAAATCTGAGCACTCTTGATTTGCAATATAACTCATTTGAAGAATTCCCAATAAGATTACCACATAACTTGCAGGTTTTTCTATTTTCAAACAATACCATAAAGGGAACTCTGCCTGTAAAAGTTTTGTCTCAACTAAGAAGGCTGAAAAAATTAAATCTATCAACATGTGAGCTGACTGGTGAAATTCCAAGTGGGATTGAGCAGATGACTTTATTGGAAACATTAGACTTGAGATCGAATTCCTTAATTGGTACTATTCCCACAGAAATTGGATTCATGAAAAGCTTGAAGGAACTTATCATTATTGATAATCAGATTTCAGGGGAAATTCCAAGTGAAATTGGTCTCTGTAACAAACTCAGGGCATTGAATTTCAAAAATAATGGATGGAGAAATTTACCAGCAAATCTTCCAAGTGAACTAGGTTTGCTTACAGAATTAATGTTTTTTGATATATCTTACTACAATGTCAATGGAATCATTCCAAGTGAAATAGGCCAATGCACAAAACTTACATTTTTGGATCTTGGTGGCAATACACTGAGCGGAACAATTCCAAGTGAAATAGGTGAGCTTGTGAAACTTACAGCATTGCTTCTTGGTCACAATGAATTAACAGGATCCTTTCCGCATGAAATTGGGATGTTGGAGAATGTTAAAACTCTTGATGTTAGAAACACTTATGTGACTGGGACTATCCCTGATACTCTATGTGAAAATGAAGTTGACAAAATGCCTGTTATAGGTACTTCCTTGCATCTCAATTGCTCTTGCTGCAAATTTGTTGCTGAACAATTTTGATGTGACTGGGACTATCCCTGATACTCTATGTGCAATCAAAGTTGTCAAAAAGCCTGTAATACACAAAAAAGTAGGGATGCTTTCATGATGTATTGTAGCCTGCCTGATTTAATTCTGTATCATTAGAAAAGATAAATGAAAGACTTGATGAAAGAGGCAATCATGTCAGATGACTCAAAGAAAGAGATGCATTGGAAGGAGTTGCTTCTATATGAAAAATGAAATAGAGCTAAATACTGTATTCTGATCAATTGCATTACTTGAAAACTTCAAATAGATCAGATTTGGGGCTTAAACAAAACCATGTATTTCTTGTTATGGAAAATAAAAAAGGGAATCTCATGTATTAAGTAGTGTTCCAACAAAAGACACACAAAACACTATAGATGTAATTAAAAACAACAATCTGTACCTTGCTTGCAATTCCTGGTCAATCCTGTCAATTTCATCCCTTGGTCTTGCAATTTTAAAGCGGGGGATTCCAGGTGTTCCATGATTACTTAAATTGTTAACTTCATTTCTAAATTATTCTTCCAAATTTTTGGTTGAATGCTATTGCATAATAAATGTTATTCTGTTTTCATAATTCACGAAAATTCTGCAACTCAAATGGTCCATTAAACTGTGGTCAACCTTCAAACCAAAATCATAATTTTATAATGTTTCAATAACATCATCAATATCAGAATCTGTTCCGATCATTAAACAATCATCAACATAAATTGCAATCAAAACAATACCTTGATTAGAATACTTAATCGAGAAACACGGATCATCTGAACTTCCGTTAAACCCACATTCTTCTAGAGCAGAAACAAGGTTTATTCTAGTATTCTCTTGCACTTTGAACAAGTATTGGAGATATCCCTTACATTCATTCAAACCTTTGTTTATATGTTTAGGGTTTATCCTTTAAGGATAATAGGAATTCAAGAATGTGTGCCTTACCCAGTTGTGAGTCAGCCATATTTTAATCAGTTTAATGAGTAATCACAACTTTTATTGTGACTTGTTAGCTCAAGTTATTCTCCTCAACTACTTTCATCTTTGTAAAGTGAAGAGACAACTTCTCAGCACGTTTTAATATGGGTACCTGTTTAGTTCTCTTCTCTATATTCTATTAGACTAATTTGGGAATCTGTGTTGCTGAGTTTTCTTTCTTGCCTTACAGCATTCATCTTGTGAGTCAAAATGACTGATTGGTTGATGAATGGCATATTTGAAGTGAGACGTTCCTTGCAAAGGCTAAGATATATGGCTTTAAAGATCTGTTATTAGGAAAGTTACCGATTCCCAAGGTGGATGACAGTTTTGATGAGGGTTCTGATGAAGGAAAGGGAACGTCAAAAATTATCAAACTAAATGAAGTCTATTGATATTAAGACTAGCAACAGAAAAATTGCTTTTAATTTGGCTAAAGGATGTAAATCAAAGGATTATCCTGTAGGGAATGCCGCAACCCCTTAAGATAAATGTCATGCAGCAGAAGCCATGCAAAAGGTTTATATTAAGGAATTCATTTTAATGAGCTCAAGCATTTTTCATTAACGAAGCCAGCACCGTATAATTTAGGTAAGTTACCAGGTAGAATATTCAGAAATTTGATACTCATTGTCTATGCTTCCTCATTTTATACAAATTCCTAAAACTCTCTTCCATCACCAAAGTCCCTTGAATGATTCAATATAACTTGCTCCTGTAGCAGCCATTCTTTCAGGCTTTCAGGGAGAATTCTCAGGAGGTTGCTGTGATTGTAGGCATTGATTCCCCATGAAATTTAAAGATAATGGTGTCTGTTGTAGTTGCTGATTAACACCCCACCCCTTACCTGAAGATAAAGTCATTAAAGGTAGAAGTTTGTGTCAAAGGAAATATCCCAATAACTGTGTCTACGCTATGAATGGGAGACTATTTCATTATGAATGAATCTTGAATCATATCACATTAACTGACCCTGACCGCAAACACTTTCATGCAAGGCCTTGCACGGTGGAAACACAGTTGAGTGAGGAAGTTGACAGGGTACTAGAAATTGGTATCCTTGAGGAGGATGGGTGTCGCGTAGCTTTGAGATTCCTAAAACGAATGTCGTAATAATGTTAATATCAGAGTTCCGATAGGTAAAAAGTCAACGCCACCTAAAATAGGAGACATGATTAGGCAATGGAAGAGTTTACATGTGCAACTGCACTCGCTCTAAAATTGGCATAATAACAAATTAGTTTAACTCTCACAGTCAAGATGATTTATACCTCTACTTTCACTTGGAGAAAAACTAACAAAAGTCTTCCAATGAGCATCAAGGTATTTTTCTGAAAATACTGTCTAAACTTGTGCAAAATTGACCTTAGTGATGTCTACGTTAAGGATCATCAAATTAAGTTGGAAATGGTTCTTGCCAGACTTTTGTGAAGTAGAAACGAGAATTAGTGATGAGAAATCCAATTCCTCAGATTCAAAATTGAGTACTCAGGTTAATTTCCATAGGGATATACAACTATTACACTGGAAAAGAACTCTGTCAATTCATTGGTATAGTCAACTATCAAAGGGTTCCCGCAGAAGTGAATTGTTGGCTCAATTACCTCATCTTACTTCTAACAAAACCATACTCAAATGACTCTCACATTTTAATGCAGCCTTTCAAAACACCAAAAAGGTCGAAGGCTCGGAACTTTCCTTGTTAGCCCAAGATGCTTTGATTTACAGTCGGGGGCAGTAATAATGCAGAACATTTAATCCTTAGCTCAACGTTGTTGTGACACACCGACAGAACACATCCTCAACTCTCAATTTATCTTTTGTTTTGACTGAAGAGAGTCTTCGACAGCATTAAAAATATGTTTTACATCTGGAGTTTGCCTAATGTAGAGGTTAAATAAATATGCTATATTCAATTTTTGAATCTGACATCAAGAAATAAATACCTTAGACAGTACATAAGACAACTTTCCTATTGTTTGAATTTCAAAAAATGCATTGAAACCGTTGCAATCCCAAAAAATCTGAAAAATGATAAATCAACCCAATAATTTTCTTCCAATAATCATTCAAACAGTCACTTTTCTTTACTTTTTTACTATGGTAATTAAAGCTGCGAAGCAAACTAAGCGCCAACTAATTTCGTTTCTAGGCCTGAATTGCAACCATGTAATGAAGGGAAGCCTAATATCACAAAATGGATGAAAACCACCGCATGACGGACTCTCACCAAGAAATTTAAATTTAGCTTTTTTGATTAATCAGAGTTGTCGTATCCTTCAGTCCAGAAATGAATACCTAATTTTCTTTTTGTCCATGATTGTGTTACTGCTTCTTGCAACATTGCTTCTGAGCTATGGATATGCATTACAGATAATTCCACATCCTATAGTCAGTCGAGATCATTATGCATTATCTTCGAGATGTATGTCGGTGTCAAATAATGACGTCTCTATGCTTTTCCCTAAAAAGTCTAGAGATATCAAAGAACTCAATTGGATGGAAAGTATTAGCCCTTTAAATGAGGAAAATGAAAGCGAAGATCTTATATCTAGAGAGGTGGGAGACTATAACATTGGTATCAGTGGTCAATCATTTCAAACTGGACCTCTTTCTACGAGAATATATGAAGCAATTTGTGGAAGGCAAAACAAGTCTGGAATCATATCGGCGGAAATCATATCATCGTGGAAACTTTTTGCCATGGACTTAACTGCAAGAGAGGCAACAAATTTGGCTTTGAAACAAAACGGTTTCAGCCTTTATAACGAGGAAGACATGGAACAGTGGGGCGTTATCGATTCTATACAATTTATCGACAATACTGGTCATATAATCGGTCCCACGTACGATAATTTGATTTCTGCTGTGGATAATTGGATTCCAGGACAAGGTTTTAACTTTGTGGCCCGAGGAGTCCGGGCCAAAGGCGTTGATTTAGAATTGGAGGATGTTCTTGATGCATTAGATCCAGATGGTGCACTAAGGAAAGGGGCAGAAGACGCAGGGATCGCAATACCAACCGAAGAGTTGCAATCACTTTCTGATTTATATAACGAAGTAACGCGTCGTTGCGAAGATGCACCAAGGAGAACATATTCTGAAAAGGAAGTGTACATAGGACAGAACACACGAGGGTATTCAGTAATATCCCGGAGTGACCTCCTATTGGACGCTGCAAATCCAGATGGAAGTGAAAACAAAAAAAGTAAGTTGTTTCTGTGGAGATGGGATTGTTTTGAACCTTAGCTCACGTGGTTTTCAGCTTTGATGCATGTTATGAATGCATTAGTATCTCACGGCTGTTTGATTGTCGATTTGACTGATAACGGCAAGTGCAACAAGCTGTCGCAAGCAATATCCCAAATGTGGACAGGATGTGAAAACTTCTTTCATACCGTCACTGACTTGAAAAAGGAAGAGCTGCTCCCTAAAATGAAATCAATACCAGCAAGTCCGTTTGCAAAAATGGGATATGCCAATTTTAACAATGGAATGAAATTTATGGAAACTCGTATCGATCGCCTAACAGGGAGCGTTTTACCCACTGAGCTTTCGCTTTTGATTGGAGACGCAGGACTGAAAGAGCTTGAAGAGGGCTTTAAAATAATTGCTGATGTTGGAAAAGATGTTGTAAGGATAGCCACAGCTGCAAGCAGCGTAGAAAATGAAGGCTTCCAAAGATTAAATTTTGAATCTGGAAACCAAGTAGATGCCAACATTCAGTCATCAATTAGTGCGAAACTTATGGTGGATGAACTGATAGATGATGGTAGAATTGTTGCAGGTATGGAAGGGCAAGGATCTATTAGTATGAGTCCTCATAGATTTTGCAGTTATAGCAATATTGAAGGTGATGGTCCTTCAGAGGTTTTTGGTGCTCACACGGATAGTTCATTTGTTACCGTAATCCCTGTAGCCTCTGTTTCTGGGTTAGAGGTCTATGATGAAGATGCAGAGAGATGGTACCGACCGGAGCTGAGAGCTCGTTTATTTTGGGAAGCACAACAAGGTACGAAAGAAATAAAAGTCGGCTCATTCGATGAAGTAGAGATCGGAGGTAAAATGATTGAGATTCCATGGCACGCCCGATATTTGATTGTTATACCTGGCGAATTCCTTCAAATTGTTTCTCGAAATGAAATTACAGCTGCTGTTCATCGAGTTGTGGCCTCTAAGGTATCCCGTATTTCAGCTCCAGTTCTTTTGCGTGGACGTCCTGGTGTTCCCATGGATGTAAAGAAGTATCTCGGTGCTGTAAATAGTCAGCTACTATTAGAAGTGGATGGTCTAGAAATGCAAAAAATTCATGACTCCTTGCAACCAAGAGCAAAATAAATTATAGTCAAGTTTCATACCAACTCAATCTCCTACTTTATATTTTGATCTATTTTGGAATCGATTTTTCAGAGTATGAACCTCGCTTAACCTTCCTTACATGGAGATTGTGCTTTCCACGAATAGAATTCACCCCTCGCTTAGTAGATTTTTGGTAAACATGAGACTGAACATCCCATTCCACAAAAGAGTCATCAATTAGGTCGATTTCTTCACGTCTTAACGGTTGGTTGAAAGATGGATTATAATCCTGATCATAATGTCTCCTTTCGAAATCACGACGGAAAATGTCTTTCCTGTCAAGTCTAATCAAACCACGTTAAAACACTTGGAAGCAAATGAATACAATCAACTGTTGAACTTACTCTTGAATAGACTCTCGAGTCATTCGACTCATTAGTTCCACTTGCGCAATCAAAGACGACTTTTGCTCTTGCTCCACGACAGCTTCCATTGTTCCAACTAAAAGGCTAGGAATAAGAATCGCACTCAGTTCAGGTTCCATCATTGCCTTCTTGAACTCTTGTGTCTTCGTTAATTCACCCAATTCAAATTTATTCAATACCAGCGCCATTGCCGCTTTACGAAGACGCCTCAAAGGATTTCCAGTTAACTGCTCATGTTTTGTACACATACTTAGGGCTTGGACGATGTTTGAAGTGCTCAATAGGGAGCACGCGGCAACTTCGCACATCAATGACATTCTTGGAAATTTGGCCTCTTCGGCAAGTACAATCCCGGCTAATGTCGCAGCGAATGAAACTCGTGGATGCTTAGTTGATTCTTTCCAACTACGTGGATCATTGAGAGATAAATATTCGCCTTCTTTGATACAAGGTTTCCATGCCGCTTCAAACGCTTCTTGTCCCAAGCACATAATTGAGTTGGTATAGCAATATTCAAGAAGAAGCTTGACTGCATCAGGAGAGTGGTTCGGTATTGTCACCCAAATTATCTCTGAATTATTTGCACGCAGGAGTTCTGGTGATTCTGATCTAATTTTGGATGTGAATGAAATATGGTCATCTTCTTCATCGTTTTCGATCTTAGTTGCCCCTTCGGATTGTATATCTTTCTCCATTGATGAAAGACACGAAAGAGATTCGATCCCATAGTCACCATCGTCGCTTTCCCCAGAAAAAGGCTGATCCCCTAAGCTGCTGATGTGTGTTATTGAGATACTTGATCTTTTGTTCAGTCCTGCTTTCGCTTGTTGAATCAGTCCATCAAGCCATTTGCTACGCTTAGAAAGGATTGCTGAGTGTCCACGAAGTTTGTTATTGCAGCGCTTTTCATTGACAGCACTTTCATCCGAAAGAATTCCTTGGCATTCAAGAATCATATCTGAGCCAATACATTCTGTCATGAGAAATCTCATGTTTTCAAAGTAGATAACATCTAATTCTCTTTGAATCATTGCACCCTCTTCTTCTAGTGCCCTTTCATCTTTGGTTGATCTTCGAACCCGAATACGATCTCTTTTCATTAGAGCTGATGCTTCTGCAGTATCAGACGAGCAAAGTATAGCGCAATGAACAAACTCAAGGTCTTCGGTGCGGATTTTAGTGTTGTTATTTAGTGCGTGTTCATTTGCAAAATCAACGTAACGCTCGAAAACTGATCCTAACTTGGATGATTTTTCTAATCCAATACAGACAGAGACCCCTAAGGAAAGTACAGGATGCCCATCAAGATATGGTATATTTTCAACGCATTCCAGATACAAGGTCTAAATCAAGAAAGAAAATGTTAGGAAAACAATTACACTACGAATGAACAATGCAGGGTATTTTTGTTGCACTGCAACGGGATTACTTACAAGATCACACTCATTGGCATTTGTTTTCTTGCTATCTCCTGGTACCACTATTCCACCATCCAAACTACCATCTGGATTACGAGGCAATTGATTGTCTTCTTCGATATTGGCCGGTTCGTTCCTTGGGACTCCGGCGTTCTCAATTAGAATGATTTCGTTTTGCTGGATTACCAGCGCAGCATTATCAACGTTGATGATTCTGTTATCCATCTTCTATGAGTATATCCTTTATCAGAGATTTGGAATGAATCAAGCTACCTTCCAAAGGAACGAGTTCACGATTTCTAATGCAATATAGCGGAGAGTTCCAGTTAAACTGTTGAACAGGAACCCTGATTTACACAGGGGGGTAAGCTGACGATAGTACAGTGATTCCTTATTCCGACGCTTTTCAACACATTTCAAGATAATTGGATGATAATTTTTGACCCCAAAATTTTTTGAATTGAATTTTACAGTTCTCCAACGCAGTAGTTGTTTTTGACTTTCGGAACGGGAATTCAGGGTGGAGGTTGAGGTTGAGAATACGGAAATAAGGGAAAATTTGATGTTGATTTACAAATTTGTTTTATTTGAAGAGCCTAATAAATCATATCATTGATTGCCGCAACGCACTTTTCCTGTCTATTTCCATCGCTTTGGAAAGGAAATTTCATTTAGAGGCATGGTGTAAACACTATTTTTACTGTAAATTGCGTATCCATATTTCGTGCAATGTGACCACACTACTTGTTGAATTATACTATGAATCCAAGTAGTTTAATCTAATTCATTTTTCTAACATCTGTAACTCTTCACTGTTTCAAGTTACTTCAAGCATTGGAGTTTGAGAATTATTCAGTTCATAGTGATAATGATTAACATGTTGTAGTTGTTTGTTATATGCCTGAATCAAATGTTTACAGCAAATACGTTTGGCAGGGATCAGCCTGAGGCATTGCGAACACCTCCATGCTATTTTTCAAATCTAATTTGTTTGATAAAAACTATTTTGTCACCTAACAAAATGTGCATCTTTGTCTAGTTCAATGATAACATTTATCCCTGAATAGTAACCTGTCATTGATCTGTTCATTAAAGCATAAGTCTCTTATGTTTTATTAGATAGCTGACTAGTAATTGATATGTTTTTCATGACAAGATCAGATTTGACTGGTTAACTGTGTAAGATTTAATTTTATTCATGGTTTTATGCAGCATCATCATTCTGAACCTTTATCGTATAGAACTTCAGTTCTGAAGTGTTAATTCGAGAATTCCTTGGTGTCTGAAAATTAAAGGAGTGCTCCGGAATTTCTAGTGCCTCCTGTTCCCGCCCCCTCCCCTCCCCCTTTTTCATTAAATGATGAAGATAATGAACCTGTACTTGGACTAATTCAGTGCCTAATCCGCCTTTAGACGCTAATCCTCATGAGTCTAATTATGCAATTTTTGAAGTTTGCCAAAATTAAGGGATTTCATTGAATTGGTTTTGATAATCCCGGATGCTAATTAGCATACTTGGCCTACTTCATTCTTGTCTATGAATATATTGGCATTCGTAACTTCAACAGATTCAAGCGTGATTGGTTATTCATAAGGGCATGAAAAATTTGGTGCGTTGTCTTGCTTTCAAACCGATTGATGGCATTTGGAATCACGATGTAATATAATATGTCTGTTATCTTTTGGAACATTTTGACAACCTCGCGAAAAATGATACAACAGTTTGTCATTCGTCTCAGCCTTTTCCATCCATGACAATATTTTCTTATTCAGTTCAACGCCTTCATCCCATGATACCATCAAGATGTAATCTAAAAAGATTTATTCGCCAGAACGTTTTTTGGGTCCAACATGCTTCACATCGACCTTACTCTTTTGACCCTACAAAATTGGATCCTTCCTTGATTAGTTCAATGGGATCTTGTATGGAGGTTGCATCGTTGAGCCCTTTTCTTCCAGTTTCAGATGAAGTGTCTTTCAAAATGCTAGAAATGGCCAATGCTAGTAAGGAAGATATACATTATGAGTTGGGTTCGGGTGATGGCAGAGTCAACCTTCGTGCCATCAATAGTCCCTTCTCCGTTAAAAAGTCTGTTGGGATTGAAATCGATGTTAGGCTAATTGAAATATCAAAGGAGAGAACAAGCAACACTTCCAATGTTACGTTTCATCTTGCAGATTTGATGGATTCTCGTCATTTCATGTGGAGGGAAATGGAAGAAGAGGCATCCGTTGTTACTATGTATTTTGTTCAAAACGCACTTCTAAATATTCGCGAGTCACTAGAGAAGGTAAGGAAACCAGGTTGTCGCATAGTCACATGTGGCTATCCTATTCCATCTTGGAAGCCCGATCAAGTCGAGAAAAAGATGGGGCTTATGATCTATCTTTATAAGGGCTGATATTTTTTATTTGATATCTGATGGTAAATTGCTCATATTAATAGATGATAGATTTAAATGTAATAAAAAATGAATTCTCGTTACATTTCGTCAGCGACATCGTCACGAAATTCCTTACTTTTACGCCGTTTCGTTGAACTTCCGCTTGCAGCAGCCCTACGCTTCTTCAGCTCTTGGGCATCCTTTCGTTTTTGTGCTGCAGTTCCTTTGGGTACACCCAGAAATGGTTCCAAGCTTGGCCAGATTTGTTTCGTCCAAGCTTTCCGAAACTTTTTATAAAGTGTTCCAAGATTATACTGAACATTTCGAGCGGCAGTCTTAATCGGCTGAGGGGCGTAGGTGTTGAATTGAGTTTGAATGTAATCTCGAGTTTCGTAAAGCTTTTCAAAAGCCAATGTCATTGCTGCTTCGTCTTGTTCCCAATCTAAAAAGTATCCGTAATCTTGGTATTTTCGTTCCAATGATTTGATTAGTTTCGGATAATCTCCGTAATACTTAGAAAGAATTTTAGGAACTTCCGATATCTTGGCTGGATCATGCTTCTCGTAAAAGGAAAGCACTCTCCTTTTTGGTGTTTGGCCGATTCCGAGTCGGTATCCAATAGCACCTAACACATTATTTTTTGCCATGAACGAGCCAAAATAGTCAGTAGCGTAAATAAGCGCAGGGATTAATGTTGTGCCAACCATGAGGATAAGCAAAATCAATGGAGTCGTTTTGATTCCCCTTCCAGTTCCGGACACAGCACCTGCGGCCTTGGCTGCTCTTTTCGTGTACTTGCTGGAATCCGATTTGGTCGCTGAACTTTTAGACTTCTTACTTGGTAATGGTAATACTAAATTCCCATCATCCTGGTCTTCATCTTCATCCACCGTTTCCACAATTGGAGGCGACCGAGATGGTGCATTGGTTAAATCCTCCTCGTCACTGCTACTATCCGGATCGATATTTTGGTTACCATCGATCATATCTGTGACAATCTTTCGTGCTTCCTTTCGCTGCTCCTTTCGACGTGCCTTTCCTTCGTTTCCTCTTGCCATGACCACAACTTGATGTAGAACTCTTTGATGTATGAATTTTGTCACTCTCCACGTGTTGTTTGAACGAGAGGAAAGCAAAGGTTTGTCCTTCTATCATGACTTCCAAAAATGTAGACTACTACGACTAACAGTCTTTTCTCTCCAGGACTAAGATGTATGTACTACCGGTAGTACTAGCACTGACTCATGTTCATTCCTTGTACTGACAATGCTGGCAGCGGCAACAAAGGTGCTTTCACATGAAGAAATTGAAAATCAACTTATTGCTAGCTTGCTTCAGGAGCAATTCCAAGTCTTCGAGGAATATTGTCAACTTCAAACACTTTTGAACAGAGAAATACTTGAAAAAGATCGACGCTTTCAAGGCATGAACTTGAATTTGAGGAGCATTGAACTAATGAAAACTCTCGAAAAAGTAAAGAATGTTATGAAATTGCTTCTAGGCAAGACATTGCAAGGGGAGAAAAGAATGGATGCTCTAATGCGTCATTTAAACGTTTCAAAAAGAGTTCTTTGCACCATCTTTGAAAATGGGGCGAAATTACATCCTAACGGTATACCTTTGACAAACGATAACGTTGAAATCAAGACCGTAGCCCTTTCCACTCTACAAGCTAGTAGCTTACTGCTTCAAAGAAATCTTTCGATCTGAGACTCCAGCTCTATACCTTCCTCTTTACAATTTTTATCGACTCAGATTTTCGGAATGAGACTGATTTATGCATGAACGCTCCAGCATTAAGTCAGCTTTGTGGCGCGCTTCTTTGCACAATAATCTCTTGAACACGTATATTGCATCTTTGACGGAGATTGCATAACTGATTCCTTCCGCTATCTTTAGTGAGTTTATACCGGTTTACTACTTTCCAGTGCATCTTTCAATTTAATTAGTTAATATTGTGACAACAGATTATGTTTTGCATTCCACCTTTTGAATGCTGTTATACAAGAAATGGATTGAAAAAAGGATAAAGTTGTTGCCATCCATATAGTCCACATTTTATTGCCATCACCACCACTCCCGACAGCTCATTTGATCTTTTCTTTAGTTTAATAAGTTAATACAATTTGTCACTTAAAGATCTCTTACTGCCATTAAGGAGCACATAATTTCTGCAAGGTTTGCCAAGACTCTCTCGAGACGTTGGATTGACAAATTTTTGAAGAGGCATCCCAACTTATCCCTATAGGGAGCTCAAGTGACCAAGAGCTCAGGTTGACTTAACTAAAAAGGACTACATGGAAGAGACCGCTATAAAGCAATTGCTTTACTGATTGTATATATTTTTACAACTTCTACTCTTTTATTCCAACTTTTAGACGTGTCAGTTTATTAGCCCTTCAAAACTTGCAACATTGAACATTGTCTCTGGGTTTTGAGCCAGAAGATTATGGCCATCAACAATGGACCCAGTGTTGATGGGAACAAGGTTCAAATTGAACCCTGTATGCGAACAATTGTCCGGACAGTTTGAAATTTGAGGAACACATTAGATGACAATAACCAAAAGCTTACTGAAATTGAATGAGCTTGCAATTTAGTAGCAGTGTAGCACCATTAACACTAGCATCCATGTAGAATCAGTAGACATTGGACTATTAATTGACAATCATTTTTGACCATTCTTAACATGTTAACTAAAACAAAATGAGAAACCTTTCTACGCACATCTATTACACCTGCTCTGATATTAGCTATACCTAAAATTTGAGTACTAGTTGTACAAGAAATAATGCAGTTTTTCAATTTTGGCTAATGGTCCCGATTCGGGGCCATACTTAATATTTACACTACTATTATACTCATAAAAAAATTAAGATTAAAATGGCAAAAACTACAGAAAAATACTAGAATCTAACTCTTGATTTCCTCGCTAATTTCCATTTCAACAACCTTCCTGTAAATGAGAGAACATCATCAAGCATGACATTTACCCTCTAACACTCTTCCTACAATATTTATCCAGAACTCAGCTATTAATCAATAAGTTATTTAAGAATAGCTTCTACTCTTAAGAGTCTTTGCAAAGAGATCCTCCTAGATCTCTTCAGATGTCACAAGCTCAATTTCAATCATCCATTTGTCAATCCTCTCTCTTCTATACTTGTCGTTCTTGAATCCTGTATTACAATCATTCTAGGGGCACTTCCCACACTTTTTCATCTGTATGTCTCATTTTCAGTCAGTTTTTCCTGTGAAATGAGTCACCCTTTGCAGCTCTGTAACATGACCAGGAGATGCCCCATCTGTCGCATTGGTCTTGAGTGTTTAAACAAGTATTTCTGGTACCTTATTTTGGATCGATATCAATTTTGAAGAGTTTCATCAACTTTCTCTCCTTTTGTAGGCCTCGCAACGAAAACGCAAGTGCTGAAGGTGGTATGAATCTTCAATTCATTTCTCTTTCAAAAATTTACTAACTTGCCATTTTTGATAAAGATTTCTTCACCAAATCCTTCATAAACTTTATAACCAGATAGTTGGTTATGCTTTTAGACTGAAAGCATCTTTGGTCCATCAATTTTGCTATTCATCAATCATTCATCTCCAGTAAGGATCCCAATGTCAATAAAGATGCAGAGTCCCCTTCCTGCAAAACGATATATGGATCGTAATTCGTTGTTGTTATGGCCCAAATCGATGATAACCATATTAAATCTTTTGTGCCATTGTCTGACAGCCTGAAGCAATGAATTTTGTAAGCTTCGACTCTTTTCTTTCTGCAATCTTAGGATTCCTTTCAACATTGTAACTTTGCCTCAATCCCATGAAATTATTCACATGGAAAATTATGATTGAACTTGGGTGCTATCTATTGTTGCATCGTCGATATTTTTGATTGACGATTCGATCGTGGGAGAAATTTCCTGGATAATTTGATACATCAATTCTTGAATTGAATTAAAATAATGTAAAACTTGTAGAATGTCGAATCTACCAAAGATAAGAGTGTAATCGAAGTAATCAGGATTGTCACCGGATTCAACGATTTGAAGTAGCAAGTAAAACCAAATGTGTGCATGGCAAAGGAGAACTAGCAACTAATCACTTATAGTCATAATTTGGCAAGCACAGTCTTTTAATAATCATGTATAAGGCGTTAGAGTAAAAAACATACTTCGAAGTATTGTAGCGCTTTTTTCTGACAATTGAAAGTTGAATTGTGGCAGAAACTTGAGCTCGGTGTGAACAGTCATATCATTGAAGTACCAAGGTGAATAGTTGAAAAGAAGAGGAAGAGAAGAACTGATTAGTTTATATACAACGCAAAACCAGCATGGATGAGGAAACATTTGAGAGGGGTGGAAAGGTTCCAACTTTGGATGACGAGATTCAAAATTTCCCCACCTTGTGGAAGAAGGTCTTTGCATACGCCATAATGGTGCGCATTAAGTGCATTCTGAAGGAAGAGAGAGACAACCCCTTACCAGAAATAGATGTGGGTGAGATAGACAGCAAAACTGAAGATGAAGGCAAGTTGGCTTGGTTAGCTGTTAGAAAGAATGAGTTAGCTATGACAAGTTTTTCCATTGATTTCATAACCTACAATGCAATGGACATCCTTTATGCTGCCTGTACTGAGAATTGACCCGATGGATTAATGTTTAAGAAGTTGTTCAAGAGATACAGACTCCTTAATGCTGTGTTGAAAGTGGAAGTGTGCCATTTTCTTTCCAATATTTGAATGAAAAGAGGCACTGATCTATTTTATTTGAAATCCTGACCATCATCCAAAACCAGTATTTTCAGGACTTAGGCTTCCAAAAGGAAAGGTAATTGAATTCGTCTTAGACCTAGCATGTGAGGAAAACAGACCTATCCTGTTGATTGTAGGAAGAATGAAGGGAGAGAGTTTGCCAGTTCAAGATTTAGAGCAAGCAGAGTGTGTGTAATATAGGCAATTAAATCGTAATCATATCGGAAAGTGATCAGGTGAAATGTTGCTAGCTCAATTTATGGGAATGCGCTATTTAGCCAGTCATAATTTAAAGTTTTGCAGATGAGTTCAATGCAAGCCAGATCTTAAGATGCAAACACCTGCATCACACGGCAGCGCATTTGTTCCTGGAGCGTTGGAGGACCAGATACGCCCACAAAAATAAAAGATCAATCATCCAGAGTTGGAAAATTGTTGTATTTGTCAAGGTGGAGTCCACTAGACTTTCAGAATAAAACTACGTTGGTATTTCATGACAGTAACGTTGGCACGCAAGAAAAAGAATGAGAAGCTCGATGTCATTTCGTTAGAACAATAGGAATGGATCAGTTTATACCTGCCAAAAGGTGAGTGGAGTGGTGATTTGAAGAAAAAATGTTAGCTTGAAACATATGAGATCTTGGATTCCGATTACACCAAGGAGACGCAAAGGAGAAAAGTTTAAGTGGATATTCTACTTTTTTGAATGGAGCCCATATTACAGCAAAAGAAGTAAAATTCAAGAATGTGTAACTCTTTTTATGACCAACGCTTAGTTGGTGGCTGTTACACATTGTATTCAGGACTTGCTCTATTTTCGAAATGTGGTAGAATCTATGTTTTTAAAAGTTAAGGTTCCAATGAGAACCGAAGTGTAATACAAGGGAGCTAAAGACTTTATACACAACTGGAGTGTTGGTGGTAGGACAAGACATGTGGGAGTAAGATTCAATTTTTTGAGAGAGCTAAACAAAGATGGTATTACTGTTGTTTTTATTGGATTAGTACACACAACAACTGTTCTGATGTCACTATAAATAACTTACCTACAAGCCTTTATAACAGGTTTGTGTTGATGAAGATGATCCGAAGATTACTTCTTGGGAGGGTGTTGCGTCTACCAAAATGAGAGTTGAATCAAAGTAATCAAGAGTGACACCGGATGATGTCAGGAGAAAGGTTTGAAAGAGCAAATAAGCTAAACGTACAATACATGAATGACAAATGCGGACTCAACAAATCAACCAAACTAAGTGGGAACGAAATCGCAACTAATCAATTATAATCATAATTCGGCAATCATAGGTTTTAAAAGTCATTAATTAATTGTTAATATAAGCAAACATAAAATAATGGATTTTGCGTCTTGATTTGGTCTTGCCAAATTTGATAAAGTTATGCAAGAATAACTTGGACATGGAATCAATTTACCATTGGACTTCAGACATCAACTTGGTGATTATGTTCCATTAACCATGGCTAAGATTACAAATTTCGAATTTGAAAAGTGAACAATGACACAAAGGAAGAGATACATGTCAGACATTACTGGTCTGTCAAAAGGGGGATTTTTGTTGCAGCTATCAAAAGTTAACAGAGCGATGACAAAAGCGGGCAAAGAAAGGAGGAGGAGAATGGCAGAATCGTTAGTATCAGCAAAAATTGCACTCTGTATTTTTCTTCTAGATGGCGCTTCGTATTATCTGAACGCCAAGGCCTTTTGAAAAACATAAGGTGCTTAGGTTATCCTTTCATTATCACCATTCACATCATCTCTGCCAAATTCGCAAATCTGTTTCAGTTCACCAGCCTTTTTTTTGTTTTTTTTAAGCACTGGTGTGAAGTGCAACAAAAGAAAACAGTACAGTACGACCAAAGCCTCCTTTGCATAAAATAAAATTCATAACAGCAAAAGCAATGTGGAGAGGATTTCCATGTCGACCGAGGAGTTACTATTGTTTCAAAGAGTTATTGCATCGATCTGCATCAAACCAACGTGGTTTTTCATCTCGTGGTACAACGCTTCTTGGAGGTCGAAATAGATTCTACAAATACGTTGGTGTAACTGCTGTCGATTCTCCATGGGAGGAGCAAATTCCAGATCCTTTTTTGACTGTTGAATCACCTATCGCAGCTGGCGTTGATGGTACACAAAGTGCTTCTGGTGTGCAATTAAAAATACCTGAAAACCAAATCAAGAAAGAACTATTATTTCCACAGAAACAAGGTTCAAAAGATTGCAATAAAAGGTCGGATTGGTTCGGAGTTACATTAGATGGAAGAATTGTTAAGACTCCTTTGGGACAGACTTTAGCAGTTCCCTCAGAAATTTTAGCATGGGCTATCGCTGCCGAATGGGACTCACAAGAAACGTATCTAAGGCCAGCTCAGATGCCACTCATGACTCTAGTTTGCACAGCCTTAGACCAAACGACTGCATCCCCTGATACATTTCGATCGAATTGTCTCAAATATTTATCAACCGATACCACTTGTTACTGGTCTGAACCAGAAGAAGATCGAATCCTCCATAAAAAGCAGGAGCAATCGTGGACTGCCATTCATGAACATTGCCAACAAATACTGGGAGGCCGAGCCGCCATAAGTCTTGGGTCTGCTAATGGCATTCTCCTATCCAGGGCGAATGACAGAAAGTCGATTGGATTACCTCATCCTCCGACAGTTTTTGAAAATGCTCGTCGCTTCGTTCATTCCTTAGATGCCTGGCACTTGACAGCACTATCATCTGCGGCTACTGAAGCAAAGTCTATGCTATGCGCGATGTCACTCATGACTGGAGGCTTATCGCCAAAAGACGCAGTGAGAGCAGCTAGAATTGAGGAGGAGTTTCAAATTGAAATTTGGGGTATGGTAGAGGGACAACACGATTATGATAGGCTAAACTGCTCCATTCAGATGCATGCGGCGCACTTTCTCTTCTCTTCCATTACTGTTGATAATTCGCTTTGAAGAGAAAAAGTTTGTTTAAGATTTTTGTAATCGCGCTTCAAATCATAATGCGGATTGGGCCTTTGGTTACAATGATTCTAAGCTCCAAGAATAGAATGAATCGTTTCGGTTTGGACATAAACCATCAATTCACCGATTATAAGTTGATCATCATTCCGTTGAAATGGAAAACAGCGGTCATTGTTTTTACTTGCAATAAAAAATTTGACACTTTTTTGTAAAGAAATTATTTAACTGTTACTTTCTTCTCGGTCACAACTGCAATTGTAAAGGATCGTTTTAGTTTGGGACTAGCAACTCGTGGAATAGGGGATCATAAACCCCAATCTTTAAAGGAAAATAGGCTTTCATACAGGCAAAGAATGTTAATTTAGAGAACCATACTCTGACACAACCAATCGCTGCGCCATCCGATAAATCCAGCATCGCTTGTACAACAATTACATCAACTCAACAAAGTTAACATGCAGAAAGGAATATAGGTTTACCTGGATGGATAACAGACAGCTTGAAACTTCACCATGCAAGCTAAATTAGAGATTGGATACCCTTAGAAATTACCAGGAAACGTGACTTTGCCCCTTTGACTCTCAGAAGCCATTCAACTATAGATCACGGTTCATATTCCATAACCTGAATGGAAGTATTGATGATTGTATATTCGAATTATTAATGCACGGACGAACAAATGATTGAAAAGTACTCCTTGTTTTGGAGTCGCAATGTTTGTGCTGAGGCAGTAGATATCCAACCCCATCAGGTTTCCTGGTATTTTCTTAATGCCAGACGATGCCCTCCATTTTGAAGGATCCTGGAACAGTCATTCCAGTTAGATTCACTGGTTGGCATTGCAGCAAAATTTAAAGAGGACAGTGAGAGTGATTCGGGGGCAAAGATTTCTCATTTGCCAACCAAGAATATGTATGAGTCAGACGATATATGAATTAGATGCGCCACGCTTATACAATGTGAAAAACTTGGGGACATCGACATTATTTGTGATGCACGTTTGTTCTTTTCACCTATTCCGATATTCCTGTCATTGAGTCGTGAAAACTGACGTGTTCACTGTGTCACCTCAACTGTACTTTTTTATGAGTATGCAATTAGATCAGAGCAAATGTGCATTAATTATTTACGGTTTAAATTCTACCTTCATCATGCCTTCGTTTAGAAGCACTTTTTGTCTCCTAGCTACTATAAACTTTATTGATTCATTTACACTACAAAGTTCATTGCCTATAGCTTTCAAATCAACTAGATTGGAACAATCTAGACATGATGAAGATGTCGAGAAGTTGCGTCAGAAAGTGGCAAGTATTCGTGCTGAAATCGCGCAATTGGAAGGGAAAACAGTGGAAGAAGTAACAAAAGAGGCGATGGAGAAAGAGAGGACCAAAAACACTCCGAAAGATGTTAAGAATCAGGGTACGGAGAGCGCTTCATCCTTTGATAGGGGAAGAATGATTGACGTTCCACAGGATATCGATAGTATGATTTATCAGGCTGCCAGGGCCGTGGAGATGGCATATCGTGATGGGATAAAACGTCAAACTGTTAGGCTGGCCCTAGTACCTGAAGGTACCTCATTCCGTGAGTTAAATGAATGGCCAGGTGGAGCCCAGCAAATGTATCGAGAAGCTGCGAAGCCACTTACAACTTCATTGTTGCGTGAAATAAGACTTTCTCCGCAGCAAACTCTGCCTCCCAATATCGTTGCTCAAGATATTTGGGATTTTGATGGATCTGCCTTGCTGACCGCTGAGGGTCGTGAAAGTGCCACAACTGATGTACAAGCGCTCGTCTTCCCAAATACAGACGTTAAGTACATCCAAGATATTGCTGCAATCGATGAGAGTGCTGGGGATAGACTTTTCCTACTAATCAATCCATTTTGGAGAAATATCGAGTCATGGGGTTTCAACCTACTTGCACCTGGAGCGAAAGGGAAAGCACAAACGACTATCTTTGACAAGGGATATGACGAGACTTATGTTTATCTCCGATTCAGCGTGAGAGGTGAAGATTGTGTTGCAATTAAATTTTATCCTTACGACTGGCAAATATTTGCTTATGGAGAAACTGATTCAGGGTGGGAGCGTCCCATCAGATTAGGCTCTAGCAAAGATGAACCAAAGAGTGAACAGATCACAGAACTATTGAACCAAAGGTCAGAGTTCAGATTATCTAAAACAATGAGACGACTTTCTCGATAATAATCTAAATACTTTAAATGATTACTTCTTTGCGAAATCTATTCCTTTCTGAATTTGACTCTTTAACTCTGGCATCATTTTATCAAACCAAGCTTGTTCGTATGGACTTAGCGTGCCAAAAGGGAGAACTTCTTCAATGCCATTTTTTCCGAATTTGCATGGTGATGCAAAATAAGTTGCATCAGTTAGGGAGGACTCAACAAATGCGCATTGCACAACATCTTCACCTCTCATCGCTTTCAATACATTTTCTGTAAACAGGAAACCAGCATAAGCCATACTTAGAGTAGCACTTCCAGCACCAGCCTTGGCCTTGACCACCTCATCGCCCCCAAATTGAGTGCGAACCGTCAACGCCTCTCTTGTTTCGTCGGTTAGAGATATTCCTGAAAGTTGAGAGAAAAGAGGAAGTATGGTGATTCCAGCATGACCACCAATCACGGTCACATTTACATCTTGAGGGTCTAATCCTTGATTTGCGGCAATGAAAGTGTTGGCCCGGATCACATCCAGTGTAGTGACTCCAGCAAGCTTCTTAGGATTGTACACTCCCTTACTCTTAAGAATTTCGGCAGCGATAGGAACAGTTGAATTCACTGGATTGCTAATGATCGCAATGAGAGCATTAGGAGCAAATTCAGCGCATCCCTCTATCAAAGTTTTAACAATAGATGCATTGGTATTGAATAAATCATCACGAGTCATTCCAGGTTTGCGGGGAACTCCAGCTGGAATAACAACAACATCACAACCATCCAATGCTTCTGCAAGACCCTTGTTATGAGTAGGTGGCCACGATCCGACACTTGGCAGATGCCCCGTTACTTTGGTCTTTGTGGGGATATGACTAAGGTCTGCAGCGACTCCTGGCGTTCCAATAATATCATAAGTGGAAAGTGTATCAACTTCAGGTGACAACTTGAGCAACAATGATAGTGGTTGTCCAATACCTCCATTGGCACCCAAAACCGCTACCTTAGCAAGTGAGGCAGTGGAATTGTGGAAATTTCGATTGAGGCAGACTTTCGATGATTTGAGAAGTGAACGACTTGCCAACATTTTTACAATTAGGTCGCAATTATGATGGAATACTAGAAAGATATCAAATCTGATGTAACTTAAATCGAAATTCCGACCCTTGAGACAAATTCATCCATCATATTCTACCAGATGGTTGACGAGCACATTTCTTCTTAGGAGTTCGCATTTTCGATATCTCGGGAAAGTGTAGAAGTGTACCGGACAAAATACTCTATGAATGAAAATCAATGGATCGAAAGTTCATGAAAAATGGAATTAAACAATTGCAACAAGTTGCTAGAAACGGATCCTATATTACTGATATCATTCGAAAAAAAGCACGACCACTCTAAATGTTTCAGAGAAGCACCTAGATTCAAGAAAATAAGCAAAATATACACTAGAAATTAAAGAGCATAGTTTACTTATGACAAGGCAAAGGAAGCCAATTGCAATTTTAATTTGTACTATGGGCTTAGATTATTGAAGTGACTGCCAAAGGAAAAAAACCAAAGAAATAAAGAAAAGGTAAAAAACAAGAAGAAATATCCAGAAGGTGTGTATTTAATGAGACCACTAAGTTTTTAACTTATACAATAATTCTGGAAGATTAAGCAGAAATTGTTCTAGGGGGAACATAGATGCCATTTTACAGAACGATATTTATGCCAAGAAAACAGGTAACAGCTAGCCACGCGCACTCCATGTTAAGATGGACACAGTGACAAATTTTGATCTAAAATAGAATTCCTATAGTTTGATATTGTACTTAACTCTTTCGTACGGTGATTCACATAGTTTCAGTCGTACTAACTTTTCCAGCAATTCGCTTCTCATCATCACGAAACTTGGCTGACGGAAAATTATTTTTTATTATCTTAGTAGATAATGGGAATCAAATTAAGAATTAAATAGTTACTTACTTAGGCCATGAATTGAGGTGGAAATCAATAGAATAGTCTTATTCATTTTTCTGTTTGCGAAGTTAGTAATTGAATACCGGCGCATCGATGCATCTTATCAGAAAGATACATTTTTTTATTGATTCATTGAGATACACTTGTAACTTGTTTGAATACTCTCATAGTTTAATCTTCGCAAAGTCAGTTAGCTGTGATCATATCATCAGATTTTCTGAATTTGGAATTGGAACAAGTGTGATAAGGGTGTGATAGAAGAGTCAGTAGCATCAAATGTCAAAGACTTTGTGGATATTTTTTTAGCTTTCTTTCTGTCACTCTCCAACAAGAGAGCATAGCATTCAATGAGGAATGACCATAAATTTTGAAACAACTATGCCGTAGTTTGAACTTGAAAGCAGGCTATTATTAATGAACTTCATGGGGGATCACTGTTTGCATCCTATTTCTGCAAGGAAGTTAAACCATAACGCCTATTAAACGCCACGTTTTGCACAATATGCTTTTTTCATAATGTGCAATGCAATATGTGTTACACACATAATACCTTTAGCTTCGGTTACACAAGATGAATTAGTAAAAGATTTTTTAACTGGCAGGTTAGGACTCGATAAACGTGAAGACAATTAATTGATAGTAGTCTCACGTTATGCCAAAAAAGGGGTAATTGACCCCACTGACGTCACAAAATCGGAGTCGCCACTTGTCCTTAAAAACTTCATACAAAATTTGAGTCTGCAATGACCACCTTACAGACCAAACTGTGCAGTATTTCCTATTGTTGACAAACATTCTTCATAAAGAGGATGAAAACAACAGTGTTACTTCTTGTTGGATTACCCGGATCCGGAAAGAGTACTTTGGCGAGACACTTATGTGAAATTAGGAAGCCGTCCTCTCACATCGAGTATGACGCCATCTCCAGATCAATTGACTCGCGAGATTCATTGGACGCGTGGAATCAAAGTCGATCGATTGCATTAGAATATCTATCTACCGAGTTGAGGTCTCTATCATCACTTGTGATACTGGATGATAACTACCACCTCAAGTCTATGAGAAAAGACGTGTACAGATTTTGTCAGGATAGTGTTTCGGAGGGTTGCATAATTCATTTTGGTGTTGTTTACGTAAACACACCACTTAAAGTATGTATGGAGAGGAATAAATTGAGGGAGGGTCAGCTCTTTGTCTCTGATGATGTTATATTGAAAATGGAGAAGTCTATTGAACCTCCAAATGAATCAAAAGCACCTTGGGATTCAAACACTATGCAATTCGATTACACTGACGACGAGAGGTTCATTAAGCTCTATGATTTTATCTATCAATTAGAGAAAGGAGCTCCATTGTCATGTTACAAGTTAAATCATAAGGAAGGGAAACAGATTCTTGATAGTCTTGAGTTTGAAAGGGAAAAGACTCGTCAGTCGAAGAGTCATGTTCACGATCAGTGCCTAAGGAAATGGGTGGGCTTTGTAAGTCAGATTGATAATCGAAAGTGCAACGAAGCAAACGTGGCAAGAAGACATATTCTCGAAAAATTAAAGACCGGAATGTATAGCTCTCTAATGCCATTCGTAGGCCCATTTTGCGAAGAAGTATGCAATGGCTGGAAGCATGATCAAGTAGAAAGCTTAAAACTAAATTTGATGAAGTCTATGTACCCTACATTAATCACTATCTTGATACAACATTGTGCATCTTGTGCCATGCAATGACATCATCATACTTTAGCTTTCCTCCAAAACAATCTAAGGCGCTACCAATTGTTAAGTCAACTTTTCCATTTCCAACATCAAATACAAGATTCATATCATCAATCGAACGCACACCTCCTGCATAAGTAACAGGTATTGGCGAACACTTCCCCAATAGAATCACCAGATCTTGCAGTATACCACATTGTTTTCCTTCTACATCAACACCATGAACGAGGAATTCATCGCAGTAAAGTGAAAGATTTCGTAAGGTATGTTCATCGACAGTTACATTAGTATATTTTTGCCATCGATCAGTCACAACATAATAAGGTCCTTCTGGCTCTTCAGGCTTTCTTCGACAAGAAAGATCGAGGACAAGTCGTTCCTTCCCGACGATCTGGACTAGTGTACGTAATCGATCATAATCTATTGTCCCATCATGAAACACATGAGATGTCACAATCACGTGCGAAGCACCTGCATCCAACCATTCTCGAGCATTAGAATCGTTTATTCCTCCTCCAATCTGAAGACCTTGGGGGTAAGCATTCAAAGCTGATTTCGCCGCTTCGTCATTTCCAGGTCCGAGTTTGATAACATGACCTCCTAGCAATTGATCTCGTTGATACATCTCGGCAAATTCCGCAGCTGGTTTGTCTGTCGCAAAATTTTCATGAGGCGACTCTTCTGCACTATCTTTCAACGTCGATCCTACTATTTGTTTCACTTTTCCATTGTGGAGGTCAATACAAGGACGGAACTTCATCGCAGCCTACAAACCAATGGGTTGATGTGATTACTGGTGCTACACTGGATCCCTGAAATCACTTTAGGTGTCACAATTATCAAGTACTTGTTACTTGCTTGTTACGGATAAAGGACGTACTACTTTAACTTAAAATCGTGACAAATCTTTATCAGATGTAAAGCTATGATCTACCTTAGTATCATTTCTGCAATTCTGATGCTTCTCTTTCTAAAAAATTAGAATGTTACAAGACATAGTATATGCTACTATTATTGTTTTATGAAATGAGGGTATCATCATAATCCTACAAATTGTTTTAAAAGCTTATGGTGTGAAATAAATGTGTCCGAAAATAACTTTTTTTTGTTTGCAATTATATATACAGGTAAATAATCGCATGCATACATCAGCCAGGTACTTATTTATGCTTCTCAATAATCCGGATTTGGTCAAATTTGTCATCACTTCTTTCTTCATCATCTAGCATGATATTATCCCCCTTGGCAGGAAACCTTAATGTTCTTCAGTTTTGCGTATCGAGTGCTAGTAGGTACGCCTTCATTGCATGGAAGGAAAATCAATTCATGGACCCACGAGATCGAGATGCGAAACTTGCCAAAGCAAAAGAAAAACAGGCACTTCTGGATAGAGCGTTTGATCGCATTATTGGATCTCAATTGAAGAAAATCTCGTCGATAAAACAAGTTTCGGGAGAAGACGAGGAGAACTACCGGAAAAGTCTCGAAGATGAGAGAGTTAAAGCTTCGAAACGAAAGAGAAAAACACTTTCGAAAGAGCATGAGGAATTAGCTCGGACTACAGGTCTGAGCGGGCAAGTTGTTGCCCTTATGACAAAAGAAAAATTTGATGATGACGACGACGATGATGATGATAGCAGAGATTTCAAAAAGGCAAAAAAGAAGAAGAAGAGAAAGAAAGAAAAACGAAGCAATCGTGAGGAGAGAGCTCTTGGCGAAAGAAAATCACGAAAAACAAAAAAGAGTCGACGGAAGCATCACAAAAGTAGACAATCGTGCAGTAGTGACGACTCTTCATCAAATGGAGAAGAAAGCAACGACTCTCCTCATAAGGAGCAAATAGAGGCTGTGAAAACAATCAAAGGATAAATCGATTACGATAATACAAGCTTTCGTCTGAAGTCTCAGGGAAATGATATATGCATTGGCTTTGCAAGTAATAAATGTATCTTTTACATTTTAATTCGGTTTGACAGATAAGTAATCATAACTATTTTCGATTTATGGTTTTGGTCTCTCAATGTTTATGCTATCATTAACATCGCATCTTCTTCCTGTCGATTTCGCAATTAAAATCAAGATAGTAGAGGGAAAGGCTTGCAAGGTATTCTGTGATCAAAGTCAGAATCTAATGAAAGGGAAGCTTGATGACTTAGTACTGTACTGGTATGTTATAACACTTCACCAATCAAAGACCGTACGTACGCTTTCCGACTTCCATTTGAATTCAAGAAGCCTTTTCCGTATCACAAATCCGAAGAACACGAACTGTCGACACCTTAATCTGAACAAACAAAACAACCCATGAAACTTGTTATTTATGCGCTGCAATGCCTCACAGTATCGGCATTTGTTTCTCCGATAGCAGTAAGAAGATATTCTTCGCCTCTTTTGATGTCCACCAAAGTTGAAAGTGCAACACCAATCACAGTAACGGGAAATAATATTGATTTGACGCCATCTTTAGTTGAGTACATCAATAAAAAGCTTGAAAGGCCTCTTGGGAAGCTCCGCTCTAATGGAAGTATCAAGGACTGCTCCGTTCATTTGATTGTAAACAAAAATCCTAAGGTAAGGCTGCCATCGGATGCTTCGCTTCGTGTACTATTGTGTTTCATCACGAAGAAAATATCAGGGTTCTCATCGAGTTTTTTCACCTCCAGTGAATTTGGTACGATGCACCTCGTTGGTTTTCCGTATGAGGTGTCAACATAGTTTCGTCATAACATTTCTTTCTCACAACATTATTCTTGCTCTTGCTTCAGGTAAAGAATGCTCATCGTATTGAGGTAACAACAAAGATTACTGGCACCACAATTCAGTCCTCTGAGGAGTCTCCCGATATGTATGCTTCAATCGATGCTGTATCAGATCGCCTTGCACGCAAACTACGTAAGTTCAAAGAACGACGAGAGGCCGGTTACCACGGCGGAATCAAAAATTTAGAGTTAACTGAGGCCTTGGATTCAATTGAGTCACCTGAGGAAATTGAATTGGAATCTGATACCTTTCAAGATTTTGGCAAACCGGAAGTTACAAAGATTCGAAGCTTTGATCTGTCGAAACCAATTACTATGGAAGAAGCAATTTTTGCATTGGACTATGTCGATCACGACTTTTATGTGTATCGAGATGCAGAATCTGGTGATGTGAACGTTGTTTACAAGCGGAATATTGGTGGTATCGGACTGATTCAACCTGACCAGTAAATTTGTACGTCTAGCAGCTAACTAACGCCCGAACCACGGTGACAACTGTACTAGAAAAGAGTTAAGATTGATCTAGGTCTATTTTTCTTTAATCATCGATAAGAATCAAAGGGTTTCCAGTTACCATCACAAACGCTTCCTCGCTTTACAGACAAAACAAGGGTAGAATGAACAGAAGTGGTAAAAGGAATGGAATCGCACATAGTGATAATCCACAAGTAAAAAATGAAGCAATGAGTGCGCCTCCAATCATAAATAGGATGGTGAAGGAAACCATGAAGCAACCACCACGATTACGATATGAGACCATGACAGTGGAGCCTTCTCGCAACTTTTCCAAATCTAATGGTTTGCCGTTCCAAAACATAAATAAGTCATCTGGCTGAAATTTAAGTCCAGACTTTTCTATCACTTTTCTGATCACGGCTGCATTATCATCGTGAAACGGGTTTAACTGTAGACAGAGAGCCTTTCATGTAGCGACAGTTCGAGGACTTAGAAAAACAAAAGAAATATCTCTTCAAGAAACTGTATCTCTTACCTTGTTGCAGCCTACTAATTGAAAGAAAACATTAATATCTTGGTCGAACGTGCCATCTTTTGCCATGAGAGTAGGAGAAGCATAAATGACCGTCATTGTAGTCAGCTAGGAAATGTCGAATAATTTTCATTGGAAAACAGGCCCGTGGAGGTAGATCCTGGAAGAGAATTTCATTCTGGAAAAATTGAATTGTGATGACACTCCGAGTGTTCTCGATTCGACGACGTAAGAAACAATTAATCCTATTAATCAATTTGTTGTCAAATTTGGGTTCTCAATGATTTCGAAATTTCATTTGATTGAATGATTGCGTCTCACATTGACGAGAACTCAAATTCGT
>CAAAJI010000049.1:44458-64267 GCA_900642245.1 Fragilaria radians
CTATATTGGAAGAGATCGATCAAAGCTTTTGCATCTAGAGGAGATGTTCGACATGCTCCCACTAGAACTTATGACTCATCACTTATCAGAATTTGAAGTCAATAAAAATCACGAAGTTACACAAATTGGTTTTGCTTTGTTGATAGCATTTTTGAAACGTCGAGGAGTAAATATAAAGACAGACCCATTACCTCCTAATTTGATTCTAGGGAACAACAGTTGCCTTCCAGCCATTATTCAAGGTTATCTCTATCAAGGAATACCCAACGTTAACAACTTAGTACTTTATTTGTGGACCGAGCAATATTCAGAATTGCTGAGTCAATTTTCTCATTGGCTACCACTGGAACCAATATTACCTCTCATGCGCCGAGCTCTGCAAACCCGAATTGATTGGGAGGTATCCATTGACATGTTCTTTTGCCTTTCCTGGGAATCACAACACCTGTATGCTGTTTTCAAACCAGTTTTGGGCGATGACTTACCAAATAACGCAATTGAAATGAAAGAAGTATTTAGAAGGTCACTTCATTCTCTTGATGATGTTCAGAATCCTTCCAAGTTTGGGGATACGGCTTCACTGGAACTTGTCCAAAGAACCTGGGGATTAAACGTTGCATCTAAACAAATTTATGATACTTCAAAATCAGGGATTCTACTGAATTCGACCGATGATGATCCAGATGACGAAGACACAGATTATTCTTTCGACGAAACAGATGATCGTGTTCTCCTGCTGTAACGGAATACGTTCTCATTTAGTTTACTAGATATGTACATAATTACATCAATAAGATAGGATCCCGGTTAGTGTTGATCTATTTTACAACTTAATACGGGAGGACTTCCTACGTTGAATATGTGAAGTACTGTAGATATCGCCTCGTTCGATAGTGCTTTAGTTCCATGGAAGTGGAAGTGGAACAGATCCAGCAATTGCATCATGTGCGACCCATGCAGAGATAGCAAACATAGCAGCTCGCCCATTTTGGATTTCCACAAGTCGACGACGGTCAGTGACTTTGATCTTAAGTGGATTGTATCCCAAATCACCGGTCAATCCTCCAGCCTGAAGTCCAGGAGCAACAGATTGACCATATTGAATGCTTCCATCCTTGTGTGTCAATTCGTAGATCTCAACAGCGGCAATGGCACAGAACATCTGAACAAGTCCAGCTGCAGGCACAGCATGAATAGCTTCAGCAGGAGTCATTGCTGCCAAGTCAGCAAACTTCACTCCCTGAGTAACGGAAAGGTACTCATGGGGTGAGATTTTGTCCAATGTCAAACCAAGTTTGTGGAAGGCAAATCCAACAGTGGCAAGCATGGCTGAACGTCCATGCTTAATCTCTGCTGCCTGAACATACTTTCCAGTTGCCTCAGAACCCCATTCCAAAGTAATCTTATCCCACCAAGTCTCTCCAAAGAACTTAGGCTCTCCAATAAGAGGAGTGGCTCCAAAGCAAGGAACACGCTCTTTTCCTGTCACGGATGGGACTTCACCCAAAGCGGATAGTGCCGTAGTGGATGAACTAGGCTTTGCTGCCGGAGCGAAGGCAGCAGCGGTGGCAAGGCCAAGGAGAGATAAGGCGAGTTTCATTCTTTAAGAATTTTGATGAAGATGAATTTGACAGAGGATGCAAAGTACACCGATTAGCAAAACCTCAAACGTAGGACATTTTTTCTTCCGAAAAAATCCTAGCAACTTGAACTCAAATCCAAGATAAAATGATATTCTTCATTACGAGTACGTGTTAACCCTAGTTGATACTGTCAGTACTCCAATGGATGAGAATACTGAGCAGAGCATAAACCTATTATTTATTTGTCCAATCCAATAAACTCCAAATCATGTTCACTTGTATCCAAGGTCAAGAAAGAAGATTTATTTGAGAATGATACAGCATAGCAGATAATGTCGCGCGGACCCAATCAATCTCACTTCCACATATTCTTGGGGCACTTCTAAATCTTCTATCTAGAGGCTAATGTGAGATTGAGTAGTTGATGTCATTGAGGGATGCTGCAGATAATAATAAAAATTTCAGAACTCTGGTGAAGAGACAAATTCTTTGCTACAACAAAGTCACCTGAAGAATTGGTTGAAAGTAGAGCGGATGAGCTGTCCAATCATCATTTTCTCGAGTTGGCAATTATTGATATTGTATTCCATCTGGATTAGAAGTACTGAATACACGAGGTGTGGAGAGTGCATGGAGCAAAATACTATGGATTGGCAATTCATAGAGAGATGCAATAAGCTATTTATTAGCTTTTTCAAAAGAAAGCCCAAGAAATAAAGTAAAGATGATTTTTTTAGATTCTGGATCAGGCGAAGATGTCCGAGCGATCTTCAACAGCGATAGCACCCAATAATAATTTTGAGATGTCACAAGATTTTTTGTCATTCTTCAAGACCTACGAAAAAGGGATAGCTATGGCATGTTTATATAAGAGACATTGCAATTTCCGCCGTAGTTAAACTGCTTAGGGTATTCTGAGTAGTCTTGGATGCACAGATCTCTACGCATAAAAGACAGAGGCACTAAAAATACTCAAGAGTTGCTTGTTGAAGTTTATTTGGCAGCAAATGAACTACAAATTCTTGGTCTACAAAGCTCCTGGATACGGAGTATAACCCTGCAGTTTTAAGGAAATGATTGGAAACATCCGGAATTCTCCGGAAGTTATCAACACCTCGTACAGGACCATATCCAGCAACGAGGAATGAAATCGGACAGGGTGAATGTCCTCCAAATCTCTTCATTTGATTAAAACCCCAGGTTAAGTATGATCTTGGGGGCAAATGACTTACAATTATGAATCAAGAAGAAAATGCCTAATTTACGTGCCATGATTTCCAATTGATGCATTTAAAGACCATAAGAATTACACCTACAACAACCTAAATGTAGTCTAAATTCAGATTATTTTTCTCTGCCCTTGTCATTGAATCATAGTTTGATTTGCATAATGAGTTTCAGGATAACAAGACCAAGTATGAATGAAAATAGTGTGTAAATTGAAACTACACATAATTATAAAGTTACGAACAAATTCAATGACACTAAATTTGGGCATTGAAATTTTGTCACTATCTTTAAATTCTGAATTGGTAAAAGCCACTTTAAAGTAAAGATAATGTGTAACTATATTGAGCTTACTAGTAAAAGAAGTGGTGGATGTCTCCAATGCTATGATGCAAATATACCTGTTAGTGTATTTAAAATATTTAATTTTAGGTTGTGCTCACAACTATGAACTCACTTAATAAAGCGTAGCCTCTTCAACCATATGTTATAGTAGTTTATGTAAAGCGGATGATATGTGTATATCATTCACTATTTTGTGTACTTGCTGAGTGATTGCATTCGCTTATAGGTCATTCACATGAAAAATCCAAGAGATATGTTTCTAAATGCTAAATTGTGGTAAGGAAGACACCAATAGCTCAGTGTATCATTTAGTTATAGTGTAGCAACCAAGGTGTTGTTGATCTGGATTATTCCGAATTTTGAAGCTAGTTGGAATGTTACTGGAGCTCTGATATCAACCTAGGTTTTCTCTTTAGTGTATCCTCACCTCTCGACGGATAAACTGATTTTCAGCGTGCCTTGTCCATTGAACACTGTTGCACAGGTGCTTTATGATGATTAGAATGACATTATTCATGTTGCTCTCAATATTTTTACATCTTTAGACTTTGCTTCTCCGCTTGTACCAACCTTCATTATATCTGTCTGGATTGCTGTTGATGCTCGATGCCCTTCTCATTTCAGGTCGTTCTTGTAGTTTTGTGTTCAAGTGCAGTATTTGTTGTATTCCCTACTAGTCACAGTTGAATACTGTCGTCGTTTCAACGGCTTCATCATCATTGGTCACTTTTGGGTACAAGAGAGATATCGAATCGTATCTCAGGAAAATGGCCTCCAATGATGCGCCTTCTTGGTTGACTCCGGAAGAAACTCCTGGACCTGATACATTGGATACGGTGCCTGTATCAAGTCCTACCCCTATCGCTGCGACAAGGGGCACCACTCAAGTCAATTATGATGACGAAAAGGATCTTCCAGGCATTATTCTAGCCATGCGCCTGGCGAATATGGGAGTGTCAATTGCCCTCATGGCATGTTCGGTGAGTATTTCGTTGCAATGGCATCATTTTTCGTGTGAAATAAGCTCATGTATTAAACTCTTTTATTGACTAATGACCGTCTCTGCAATTGCTACTCTGATCCAAACCAGATCTTGTTGATGATGAGCTTTCCATCTCTTTCCAACTGGGTCCTGGCTATCTACGCAACATGCGGAGGAATTTTAATCTGTTGCCTGGAAACACAACTTAAGTTTCTGCGTGTCATGATCGCTGTTAACTTCGGATTTCTGTTCAATAGTGTCTGGCGATTAATGTTTTATATTCTCTTGGCTTCTGTTACTTGGGCCTACGAAAGTTTATTTGGCAGGATTATTTCCTTTAGTCTTATTGGTATCGCGGTTGTCAATACATATATTCTCTGTCGATATCCATCTTACCGTAGGATCAGAGAAAAAATTGCGGAGGAAGAAGACAAAAGAATTGAAGCCAGGATTTCTAATGAAGTCAGAAAGAAAGCAGTCACTCAGCTTACTGGTCGGTAATTGTAGCGAAGTAAAATTTAATGATATTGGAATCAACACTCAGTTTACTAGTCTGTAATTCTAGCAAGTAAAGTTTATTGATATTGGAATCAACACTCTAATTCTAGCAAAGTAAATTTTAATGATATTGGAATCAACACTCAGCTTACTAGTCTGTACTTCTAGCAGAGTAGTGTTTAATGATATTGTATTCAACAATTTGCTATAGGTGAAAATCAATTACAGATGTCCTGCCACATTACGAATAGCTGTGGAAGAGATTGACCGAGGCTTGCCTAAGTGCAATAAGAAAAAGTCACTTATTCTTTGCTCCATATAGATCCGATCTCGTAGTCGCCTAGGTGAATGCCGTTCATCAGGAAAAATCAACAAGTCATAGTCCTTTCCATTTGCAATCAACCGATTTATAAGTCGTGTCGTATGACGAAAATGAACATTTTCATCGATTAAACCATGGACAATCATGATTTTACCAGACATATTCGGGACGTGATCAAATACTGCAGACTCGCGATATCCATTGACATTTTCTACCGGAAGACCCATGTACCTTTCTGTGTAGTGGGTATCGTATCCGTCCCAACTTGTGACTGGGGCACCAGCAACAGCTACATGAAATACGTCAGGTGCACGACATAAACACATAGCTGCTAAGTATCCTCCATAAGACCAACCATAAACACCGATTCGGGATGAGTCAGCGATACCTCGTTGAACTAAGTGCCGTACTGCTGCAACTTGATCGAGTACTTCCAATCGACCCAAACGGCGTTGGATCGCGCCTTCAAAAGCGAGACCTCTGCGAGATGACCCACGATTATCGCACTTAACAACGGCAAATCCAAGCGATCTCAGTCGCTGTGCTCTCATATCACAGCATTGCGACCATGATCGATTGACACGTTGAACGTGAGGTCCACCGTAAACTGCACATATTAAAGGGTACGGACCAGGACCATGAATTCGAGAATCTGGTCGATAAAGCGCAGCATGTAATGTTGCTGTTCCATCAGTTGTTGGAAATGACATAAGTTCTGGTGCAGGTAACTGTGAGAGACGTTCTGCACTCAGATCGTTAGGATTACTCAACAATGAATGTGTGGCCTTTTCATCACACGCAGCATCATATAGAAGACAAACCAACCTTACCACTTCTTCGTCAACAAGCTTCCTTGACATTTTTCGCCCTCTAATCATGCTTGGGCTGGACATAGAAAATGGTCCTTCTTCGTGCAATTTGTACAATTTCACTGATGTTGGTCGACCTAAATCCGAACTGGTATCAACAAAGAAGCGGCAAGCATCATCCATGACTATATTATGCATCCCACGCTCTGCTGTTAACCTTATTGGAATTACCCCCTCAGTCGAGCCTCGGGATGAGGATTGTTTGCTTCCGCTAAATGCGCTCATTACTTGTTTCAAAGAGCGGCGCATACTTCCATTGTTTTGATCAACAGAATTGAATTGCAAAGCTCCAGTAATTGGTAAGGCGTATAAGTGTCTTTCAAGTGAAGAATCATATGTCCCCGTAATGTAAACAGCATCGGCATCCATGTCGACGCCAACGATACTTTCAACCATCCAGTCACCAGAAGATATCGATCGAATCAGAGTTGCTCGTTCTGAGTTGATTCCTGGGACGTAAGTAAATAGATACAGGTGCATGAAACCTGTTCGTTCCGACGCAAAGAGGAATGAAAATGACCCGGGTGGTAACGGACCCGGTGACGCAATAGTTTCAATCGAATCTTGACATTCGTCGGAATGCACCGCTCTCGGCAAGACGTGGAACATATGATGAAGGTTAATCCAGATATCACTTCGTTCCACGAGTAAAGTGCGGGATCTCCCTGTCATGATATCTAGCTTCGTAAGGACAAGTGTTGTTTGGGTTCTGTTTTGCCATTGTACACAGGGCGATCCATCCGGAGACCAGTTGACTCGTGCCAAATATTCTTGTGCCTCCCGCGGTGGCGGAAACCATGTGACATGTTCCCATCTTTGACGCGCTTCCTTTTGTGCATTTTGGGTATTGCAGTATTCTAAGATTGATTTTGGATCAATTCTGAGGAAACCAAGTTGTACTGTTGGATTTTGTTGCCCTGTGAATGGATAGCGATGATCTTCAAAAAAATCCTCTCCATTTCCTTGGTGCTGAATCCGATAAATTGGGATATGTGATTCATCGACTCTAGCAAAAAGAATTCCATTGCTATCTGGATGCCACCAAAATCCTCTGTATCGATCCATTTCTTCCTGAGCCACAAAATCCGCCAACCCGTGTGATACAGCATTCGTTCCATCTTGTAAAGCACCGAAAGAAAGACGGATAGGCTGTGGAGCTCCTTGAAAAGGAAGTATGTGAATATCACCTGCGATAACAAAGGCCACCAGCCGACCATCGGGACTGAGCTGTGCATCGATTGCACTGGAATCCCTTCCTACAATAGCAGTTGTCGTAGCCACATTGTTCAAGGGGCGTGTTGGATGAAATAATGTTTTATCGTAAATCTGCTGAAGATTTCCGTCTATTCCTTCCTGAGTGAATAAAGATCCCTTGATAGGTACGAGAATAGAGAGTTGTTGTCTATAGTTTTCCACCCAACTAAATTGTGATACGACACCAGATCCAGTTTGACGCTGTCTCTCACGTCGAAGCTTTTCCTCCAAGGAATCTTCGACGGAATCAGATGTATTAATATTTGAATTGAAACGAAGCAAAGGTTGCATTCGGTCAAAGTGGTTTGTGTCAGCAACATAAAACTGTCGATCTCCAGACTGATGCTGAAATCGTTGATATTGTTGCAAACGAGGTGCATGACTTGATAGAAAGGTAACGTATGTTGGTAGAGATTGTGACTTTGGTGAAAATGAAATAGATGATGGTCCTGCCAACCCTATAGCGAAAAAGACGAAAATGTGTAAGAAAAGGACCATAATTTTTTTTCTCTCAATGATGTCTGGGTCAGAGACCTACCTGGAGGAGGAAGGGAAGCAACTGTTTCAGGAGTGAGATTAGTTGGTGATAGAGGCCTTGAATATGTCGTTACATCAACGGCTCTATTCAAATTATTACTTGGTAAGGCTCGGGACATTGGACGTTCTTTGCCAAAAACAGTAAGAGTCCCTATCATTGTTGCCCGGCCTTGGACATATGACAGAGGTACTCGGAGTGGTCGATTGGCTCGAGACTTTTCGATTCACCTGGAACCCTAGTGTACGAGGAATTCTTTTTTCAATTTTGAGGCACGTTTCGTATACGCTGTCACTAGCATGCTTAAACTTCCACTTCTCTTTTCTTAGTTGTTTTTCACACTTTACCGAAAACCTCATCTTTTCAATACTTTGAGCTCAAATACTGAAAACATGAGAGTGACTCAGGCCTACTTTTGAGGACCCAGTGACTTCTGATCTGACACCAACGTGCTTTTTAATTTATTTTCTCATAATGGAAAAGTTGAACTTAACTTGACCAGGCTTTTTGAAGTTGCTGCATATTTTTTCTATCTTTGTCATCAAATATGCTGACAATTTATCAATACAATTTCTTACAATGATACATACCAACACTTCTGTGAAAGGATATTTGTTACAATCAACATCCAGAGAACTCTTGAGGATATCAGATCTCCAACATATAGACATCAAAAGTCAGCAGCAAGTCCAAAAAGAAGGAATATCGAAATCAGATCATGTGGCTCGGAAACTGATGATATATATTGGCTAAGCTAAGCGCTACATGGCAGTCAAATTGGAAAGTTGTGGCTTTTGGTTGAAGTAATCATTTCTAATATAAACAGGTTTTCACGCAGAGAAATTTTCGGATGTTCATCACCTAATTACACATTTAACGAGCATTTGTAAACTTTTATGACAGGATGAGAACATCAGCATAGCATATCGGATCATGGAGCGAAATTGAGACAATATCTCACTGTATGAAATATTTGTTGAGGGCCAAGCGAATCTTCAGGAACATTTTCATGTAAGCCCAAACTTTTTTAGACTTCTTGTCAATACTTGGAAGCGGAGTCATAAATTCTTTATCCAGCATTTCAGCAGGAGCTGCGAAATGATCATGCTATAGTAGGTTTAACGATTCAGAAATGTCATCAGCATGACAAACGGAAAACGTTTCTTCAGATTTAATACTAGGAGCGAAAAAGGAATAATTGGACGTCTCAAAAACAAGTGCACAAATATCTCCATAGCAGATTGGATACTTAGTATGTTTAATCATCTTTCACCTCAGATGCATTAAATATTGTTGGATAGAAGCCAATCAGAATTCAATTGAAGCATAAAATTATACAGGAAAAAGATAACATGGAAGCCTGGAAATAAATGCTGATTACTTGTCGATAATCCTATATCTGAATGTTTAGAGACAGTTGAGATGTGAGCGTCACAATCATCAACAAGCTATGGTCAATGAGATGTTCATCTTCAAACTGGTTCATCAGAAACATTTACCAATAGGAGTATTGCTGAAAACAGTGCCTTACCAATCAAGTTGGTCAAATGAACTTTACTCCTTTGATACGGGATCTTTTTTGTTGACGGCATACTTTCTTCCTGAAAAACACAAACTATGCAATTTACTTCAAGATCCCATTACGAACAACAGATTTTTCAAAGATTAATTCCTTTCGATATTGCAACGAAAATTGTGCATTGTAGCAAAAGTTATTTCCTCGAACAAATCATTGTTTTAGTCTATATAACCATTCCTACAATAATTGATACTTTAATGTCTGACCAGTTGCAAATATCATTTGGATTTATCTTTTAAATGTCTCAGGACTTTTCATTAAGATATCCTGTTAGAAGCACACCACGTAGCTAACGCACTCATCAATCGTTTTCCCCTTTCTTTCCGTGTTGATGATGTAATTTGATTTAGAGTGACACTTTATTTCTTTATGGATTGAATTTTTGTAAGCCTAATTATACCATGCAGATGATTGAACATCAATGAGACAACTCAAATACATCTTTGAATTACCTCCACATTTTTTATATTAGAATAATTAGAATATATTCAATGTTTCAAAAGAATTAAATGGATATGAAAAGTGTGGCTTAAAAACAAAAGAGTATGCAAAATATTGCTTTGCGAATTTCAAGGTTATCAACTTTTTATGGGATTCAAAATTCGAGGCAATTGCTACAACGAGGGCAGCAATTAATTGCAAACTTATTTTGAAGCACGGATGTCACAGAGACGCGCACTGAATCCATCTTCACAAATGAAGGATATACTTTCTTGCATATCATCGGAAAGCAGTTCGTTCACTGAGGGCGCATTAGAAGCATTATGCGTTTCTCAGGTTGATTTCCTGCAATGTATTTCTAGGCAATTAGTGTCTATGGATAAGGGAACATATTCAAGACAAGATATTGCAGAGGCTTTGAATCTCATGGGTATGCACGATATTCAACAGAAGGCTTGGGAGCTTTCTGGCAAACTTCCAAGCGACGATAGTAAGCAAGCCTCCAAACATGTCAAAAGAAAGCGTGGACAATGGAGTCAAGATTTGGAAGATGAGCAAGAACGGCTGTTGACAAAATCAAGAAATGAAGTTGAAAATCACGTTCACGGCGAAAGCTAGATATGCTGACCCGTCAATTAAAAATCAAAAATGTCGAGAGAAAAAAGTTTGCTATTTTTTTTCTAATTCGAGAACCAGTCTTAGACAGAGTCTCTTCCCTATCCATCAATACATTCACTAATTAATTCTAGTCTATTGCAGGATTAGATTTGAAGTTCTTGAGGGCGAACGACGAGCCGCATCCACAGGCACTCTCTGATTTAGGGTTCTCCACTATGGCAAAGCTAGATTTAATCATTTCTTGAATGAAATCAACTGTGGAGCCTCTAATGTATTCCAACGACGCCGAATCAACGACCACACGAGCTCCTTCACTCTCAAAAACAATGTCGGCTACTGGATCAACGGGTTCATCCTTATCCATTGTCAATTCGAACTTATATTGGAAACCAGAACATCCTCCAGCATCTACATACACTCGAAGGTAGCAAGGGTCTTGTCGTTTAGAAGCTAGATGCTTTATGCGTTGAATGCAAAATTGTGTGACTAAAAGATCATCTGTGACAAGTCCATATTGAGAACGTGAAGTGTTAGGTAGAGAAATGCCTTGCCGTGTGTCATCGACGCTCGTTAAAGACCCAGCTTGAGTTTTCGTCACTATTGAAAAGCTTCTGGAAGAGAAACGCGTCAGGATCAATGCCCTTGTAGAGGAGAAACGAATTCGATGAATCATCAATTATATTGTTCAGTAGAATAATTACTTCATGAAATAGGCCCAAAAACTACTTTTCACAACGCTCAGTAGCCGTGCAAGTACTTCGATCAGCTTCCTAACAGTAAATCCACTCCTATTTTCTTCACGTAAAAGTGTATATAAAACTGTCGATACTTTCAAAACTCACCTCAGACCTGTGTTCAGATACTTCTATTGACGATTCTTCACCTTGGAAGTGATAGATAGGAATCGGACCAATATCAATTACTTAATTGACTGGATTTCAAACTGAATCAATAAACATGGATGAAACAAAAAAGGTAGGAAATAGAGAATGAAGACGTGGCTTCATGTTCGTACCAGTAGGTTTCTGTAGAGACGTTTGAACCCTTTTCAGCATCACGCAAAAAGCTTTCCCAAATATTCGGATGTTTTGTAATAAGATTTTTCGCTCAATCTCTCGTCGTCATACGAGGAGTGGAGAAAACCAATGACAACCCACTTCGGCATGTTTTCCCATTTCTGCTGCTCATGAACGGCAAAGCCACCATCCTTTTTTTCGCGTTTTGGAATTAAATGCTTTTCTCCGAGAGATTATGATCGGAAAAATTTAAATCCTAACAATTTTGAGGTTGGATTTTTTTCGCACTTCAATTTTTTTCGTGATATGATATTAACGCAATTATTCTGTTACGGATTTAGAGTTTTAACAAAAGCCCACGGGACGTCAACGATAGTCTGAAAGTTGCAACCAAAGAAGAAGAGATTATATCAGCTCTTGGAATTTCTATGACTGATACAGTAGCGCCGTTAGAAGACTTACATGACTCAGGTGAACATGTTGTTGTACCTGATCCGCATGCTGATGATGTTGATCTGAGCGATTTGAGAGGAATAAAAGCTCCCAAGGGACTTGAAGACAACAGTGAGTTCTTTCAACAAGGTTATTTCTTTCCTTTCCTCTTTCTTACTTAAGAATGTTTTCATAGTTGCCAACAAAGCTGAATCCGACTATGATGAATTAGAAGCTCTTGCGGAAATTGTTCCCGGAATTAAATCAAAGGCTACGAAAGAACGGGAAAATCACACAATGACTGTAGATTTGAATGACCATGTAGCAACACAGATTGTGATGTCAAATGGAGCTGATGAAAACCCTATTGAGGTTTCACCTGCAGACCTCGATAGGAAATTAACAGTGCAAGAGAAAACAATTGAAGCAAAAAAAAATGTGAACCATTCTTTTTCTCCTCTTGAAACTGTTGATTCTATGATTATGCATTCGGGATCCAATGCGGAGGAGGAATTTCAGAGGTTGGTACATCCGGAAGCAATGCCAACCCTTCCAGAAGGATCAGAGGATGAGAACCAAAAGATCAATAAACTGGGTGAAGAGCATGTTGTGGCTTTCGATAGCAGTTCAGATGGTGCATTAAACAGTGAATCTGGTGTTGATCATAATACAGATGGCAAGGCCACACGTAAGCCTGATGAGACTTATCCTAATATTTCATCTGGAAACTCCTTATCGACTGCTACGCAAACTCACGAAGTCAGAAAGCCTTTGTTTCTGGCAACTTTCAAACCAGCCACTGGATGTACCAATGCGTCAGACTTTATCGTTCGATGCTTTGTTGCTCGATTAAGATCAGGAATTACGGTTGTGAAGCACGGTCGATCTAGATGGTGCAAATCCCGACTTCGAATCTTGCACATTCACCCAGACGGAAGATCATTGAGTTGGAAGCCTGCCGTTGGAGAACCTACAAGCTCTAAGCGACCACCCAAACTTGACTTGAGTACTTGCGAGGAAGTTCGCCATGCATGGAGTCCTGATCCTCTTAATCCTATGTTCACGGGAACTTCGATTCTTCGTCAGAAATGTGAGGCTGCAAATGCACACAAATCATTTGCGCTGATATTTCCAAAACGAACAGTTGATATTACCGCTGTGACAGCAGATCAATGTAAAGTGTTACTTGAGGGTTTCTCTGCGCTTTGCTTTCGCCTTCAAGTAGCTAATTTGGCTGGACGTGGATCCAAGAAAAACAAAACCGAAAACGAAGAAGAAGCCGCACCTTCAACCGCCAGTGCAACACTAACCAATAATTCAGCAACACACAGCCCTTCACTTCCTAGTCGTGCTGCAACGAAAAAGAGATAGATTATCAAGCAAGGAGATATTGCGAGGAGAAAAATGAGTAATACCATGTAACTATGAATATTGAGAGAGAGTTTTAACAGAATTTAAAGTTTTAAATGTATTTGAATTAAATGATAATTCTACCGATTACGAAGGAATGCACCTCAAATACCAGCACAAACAATAAAGTCACATAAAAATGTAATTCGTATGAAATGATCTCATTTCTTTGATTAGCCACAACTTAAAGGATTCCTTGGTGACTTTCGCCGACTCGATAACTGCCAAAGTAGAGACACTGATATTGTTGCAACTGTGTAAGGTTTCCTAAGATAAATTACTTTTACATAGCTAAGTCATTTGGCATGTCACTCCTGTTCGGAGACCATGGAAAGAAATAGGTCAAAGTTTAAACTATTTGTCTTGAAAGTTCCATAAAAAAGGATTTCAATAATTGTACAATCAGATTTTGAAAGGAAGATAGTTCAGAAATCAAAATACACGCGCCTTGATAATTATTTCCTTTGGGAATTTTGTTCTTCCACGCTTCAAAGGGTGATCACGACCTAGACGATGCCTTCCATCTAAATGTGAATTAATCTGCCGTTCGTTTATCCTGTTGCTCTCTTCAGACTCTTCATCTGAATCTTCGATTGTCAGCTCAGAGGTTTCATCCGCTGGAATTCTCGACTGTCCACAACTTTCGTCAGATGACGACACATCTCCAGTGAACTGTTTCTTACCTTTCCGGCGCAACCAATCATCATAAAATGAAACTACTTCTTGTTGACTACTTTGGTCGCTTCTCCCTGATTCTGAATCATTGCAGTTCGATGGAATTGCTTGACTGTTCGAAGAAGATGAAATAAGCTTGCATTTCTCCGATTCGTCAAATGAATCCAAGCTTTCAGATTCATCATAACTTGTAAATAAATACGACATGGCATCAAGGATGCTAACATTCCCGAAAAAGGATGTAGCAATTGTATGCTCCTCTGCATCACTATCTTCTCGTGATGTATCAGAACTGTCAGAATCATCTTCTCCAGAAAGTTGGCAAATTGTTTTATCGCTTTCATTCGAAGATTCAGAGCAACCACCAATGCTCATGCACTCCGGATGTCTCCGGATACGATTTATGTGATCACGTCCTATCTTCTGCATGGTTGCTGCTACTTTCAGTCGCACGATGGAGCGCGACATTTAGTAATGAGCTATCCTGGAAATTAGCAAGAGTTCAAAATTTATGAAGCACTAGTATAAGTTACATGCCTAATGTGTTCGGATGCTCTACCCAAGTTGTTCAAAAGAAATGGAAATGTTGAGTCTTGTTCAAGGACTCATTTTTTTCAATAGTGCCGTTAGATTGACATTTTTGCTTGAAAGGCAGATACTTCTTGACTCAATCTTGACAAATCCAACGCATATCCTTTTTAGTGTCTGTCACGTCCATATCTTTCCTTCAATGAGGTTACGAGGTAAAATTGTTTCATTTTAGAACGCGAGGGGGGAAAATGGTCGAAACTTTTGCAGTGCAAGATGGAATATATATATAAAAGCAGCTATAATGTCTCAAGACGAGGAAAAAGTAGAAGCATGTAAATGGATAATAGATGAGCATTTTTTTCATTTAAAACACGTTATGAGGAATATGTTCTCTGTGAGACATTGAGATAGAAAAATTATGGTGTACTTTAAAGAAACTATAAACGCTACTCTTGTTTTCTAAATGTATAAGATTAGCACTAAACTGGCTATTTGTTTATCATCAAAATATCTAGATTAGTCTTTGATTTAGAATCAACTAATATCCTCAAGCTACACTGACACGTCAAATACCTTCTGACTTCTCTTTACTTGGAATAACGATTTAAAGCATTTAAAGTTTTGTGAAGGAACTGTGATTCATGATCACCTAAATTTTAGAAACCTTAGATTAGTATCATCTAAGACTGTGAACAAAAAGCACGACCATTACCATTACCATTGCCATTTTCAGTTGTTGGTGCTAATAAATCTGGTATCTTTATTATCTATATTAGCATGTACTATCAACATTTGACTTCTCCAAATGTTGGTACAAAATGACATCTCTTGAATTAAATTCTTTCTAGATTAAGTTGATGTGCTTAACTATAGTCTTAAAACATTATCTTCTAGGATTATAGAATCTAGTACAGATTAGTGGTAATGTAAGACATTGGAGAAAGCAAAAAGAAACAGAGAAATTGATTGCAAAGGAACACATGAAATAGTAATCGGTGTGTGGGTAATGAACAAGGAATGGAAAAGTTACACAATAATCTCGGGAACTATTATTGAAAAAATGAAAGGCAAAACACTCCCTGGGATCACAAAATGGAAAGGGGTCCAAGCAAGAAATTGAACTTATTCATCAAACAAAAAAACTATGCTTCATTCAAGCATAACATTTGGCTTGCAAAACACGAACGTTATTGAGGGAAAGCAGTAAAGGATTTAAAAAGTGAAGGGGAATTAGTTGAAGAGGGAATACAGCTATTCTATACGTAGAATGCAAGAAGTTAACACTTTATGACCAGACTTTGATGTCGGAAAATTGGAAAAGCTTCCATCACAGTTTTTCAAATCACATCTGTAGTCCGTTGTTCAATTATGCAGAATTAAATACTGAACGTTATATGGGAGCAGTAGCAGTCCTAATCTCAGGAATTTTTGTAATGCTCTCCTATTAAAATGATCGATAAATCTAGAAAAGGAGCTTTACATGAAGCGAGAAGTGAAAGCTGTTGAATTTTCTTTATCAATACAGCGTTTGTTGGCAATGTGAACACTCTTCATCCATTAGAGTTACGAACTGTAAAAGGAATAATACAACATGCAGAACAATGAAGAGACATTTGGAGACAGGATGAGGTACTTCTTGAGCCGGAAAGTATATCAAGTTGTTTTGAGAATTCAAATCTTTCGGAATCCGGAAATGATGGATGTGAACATTCTGTCATAGGCTCGGAGTTCATAACAGAAAAGGAATGATGATAATCAAAAGAGCTTTGCTCAAAAAATGTCAACAGAATTTTCAGATTAGAATCAAATTCAGTAGAGAAAGATAAGCTTACAAAATTTAGAATATGAATTTACTAAAAGAAATGGAATAGTGAGAACAATTTAGTCCTAGAATCCCCACTCTCAAGAAGCTGACATATTTCTACATCTTGTTTTTTTTTCAGAATTTGGAGAACGCAGGAGGTTAGGAGTCGATTGGTTAATTGTAACTTAGGAATTGTATGACATATGTATGGGAAAGGCCACGTCATATGTCGTTTCACCAAGATTCATGAAGTTTCCGCCAATTGAATCAAAAAGTTTGATTGAATTACATTTTGGCAGTTATAAACCGTTTTCGAGATAAGGGAAACACTTTTTTGTCGCTTTTCACTCTTTTCAAACGAACTTCAAGGACAAAGAAAAGTACGTTTTGGATTTTCCATGGCATCATTTTCATAATCCATTGAAACACATTTACCCCATCGAATACCGTCTAAGTTCACAATGCAATCAATCTCTGTAAAATTACTTGCTGTAGCTTTATCAATCATAAATACGCATAGATTTGTGGATGGATTTATGATACGAAACATGGCACGTCCATTCGAATATACGTTCACGACAAGTCTGAATATGAAGAGTCAACAGAAGCACGCTTACGAGAGTCTAGTTCAAAAGGCATCGATAGCGAAATCAAGTAAGAAGGAGACGGTTTTAAAAACAACGGCTTTTGAACTCGGAACCGTCGATACGACATCGCTGTTAAACCAGGAAATGGATATAACCTCGCAATCCAAATCACAAAATCAATTTACATTTCTCTTCGTTGCTGTGGCAGGAATAATTCTTTTAATATTTGCTGAAAATAATCTGCAAGATGCAATATATCCCTTCCTAGAGACAGTTTGGAAGAATCCAACATCCATTCTAGAGTCTGCTGTCGAGAAGGTACAAGCAATGGGCCCTGTTGGAGCCTTATATTTCGGCTTGATGTATACACTCGCTGAGGTTCTGGCGATACCGGCAGTCCCCTTAACTGCCTCTGCGGGATATTTGTTTGGAGTGAGTACGGGGACTGCTATTGTATTATTGAGCGCGTCTATAGCGGCTACAATATCGTTTGCCATTGGCCGCACCATTCTGCGTTCCTATGTTGAACGAATTTTGGAGGACTATCCCGACTTTCAGAAGCTAGACAGGGCAATCGAAAAAGAAGGGTTTAAACTTATGATACTACTTCGAATGTCACCTGTATTCCCCTTCGCGCTTTCCAACTATCTATATGGTGCATCCAGTGTAAGGTTTTGGCCATTTTTTTGGGGAACAATTATCGGCTTTGCACCGGGAACGATTGCATATGTATATTCGGGACAAGTAGGAAAGGCTTTAACACTTGGAGATGGAAATATTCAGCCCTGGTATGTTTACGTTGGAGGATTCGTCGTTTTGGCTGGGTTTCTTAAACTTCTAGCTGATGCTGCAACTGGAATCCTAGAAGGTGTAGACGACGACAACAACGAATCCGGGATCGGTTAAAATGATATATTATTATCGAGAATTATCATGAATTTCCAATACGAGAGGAAAATGGTTTGAAGAATGTAGTAAGGGATTTATCATTTTTTGTTTGCAGCAGAGAAAAGATAGAACATAGAGGGAAATAAACTTGTGGGAACTGTGCTCACCAAAAGATGCTTGACGATAAAACTTCAATACTCAAAAGTAAATTGATGCTGAAATATAATAACTTTTTTAAAGTCTTATCCTAAGTGATAAGAATCATGGGTGCTGATTTGAATATGTGATAGATGACGAGCTGTCAAGTTTCGGTGGCCCGCATCCTGGATGATTAGGATCATTTGTCAGTTGTAAAACATGAAGACGTCGTAGGAGAGTTGCCTCATATTGCAATCGTATGTTTGTTCCATTGACATTACGAAGAACTCTAGGTACTAAATAAGAGGGAGTAGAAATAGAGTTTTCATTTCTTGCCTCAATATTGCGCTGTAAATGCGATTGATAGGTAGACAAGAATGGCTGGGCTCTTGTACTACCACTCATTGGATTATAAGAGGTTACTTCCCCCAACACCATTACAACATCACCGACACCGCAATCTGAGACATGGGGATGATTAAGTGGATTCACAATAACCAAGAAGGTCGACTCTGAAAGCAATTTCATTATGGCAGTCTCATTCGGTGTGGAGAACGAAAGTCGACGTTTGTTTAATGGTAACGAACTGGAACCTCCTGGTGTTCGCGATACATGAATGACCTTACGCTTTCCCGATAAGGAATTTCCACTGCTGAATGGAGTTCTATCCCCCAACATGTTTCTTCGATGAATAGGAGTTTTGGCAGGTCCCAATGTTTTTAGAACAGGTTTGGCTGGAGTTGATGGTGTGACACATGATGCTGTAGGAGAGCTTAACGTTGATATATTTTTAGTTGGAGTGATTTTATGTTCACGGAACTTTGGCTTGGATTCTTCTTGGACATCACCCAAAACAAGACAAACGGATGCATCACTTTCAACTATGTGTCGATGAAGGATGATTCCACTCACCCGAACCGAGCGATCTCGATAGAACTCTTGATGGGTCCGAAGCTCGCTGATAGATAAATGCTCCGCGGATTGAAACGACACATTCCGAGAGGGTAATCGTTTTTCGAATGATAAATCACCACCAAAATCTTGCTTACGTATTTTCTCCTCCGTTTCTTCTTTATCCACAACATCAGCTTCCTGTACATGGATAGGAGTCGTAGGCGATGACAAGTGATTAGCTGTATCGTTTTCTGTATTCAAATCGCTTTCATTCAACCTTGGATCTATGAAGGCCTTGCGTTCCTTCCGTTTCAAGTAGGGATTGATCATTTTGTATAATTCTTCTTCCTTCGCGCAAACCTCCCCCCCCCCCCCGACTAATTTGTCAAACCTAAAAAACTCAAACCTATGACATGAAAACGTATCAATTATCGATATTGAGGACAGGGTCATTTATACTGTACTCCATTTACTTGTAACATTGACTATCACTGCGATATTCAATTGCGAGTCTGCTTACTCCGATAGGAAACAAGACAAGGAATCAAACTTGAATATGTGTTTTGCATTGTCACTAACTTTCTAATGTTGTACACCTTAATCTATGGTAATATGATGATTATGGATAAGTATTTGAAATGTCTTCTCTTAAACATTATTTTACTCTTAATATGTATCATAGCGTAATTGATGTACGAGGCAAAGTAGAACATTACTTTTAAGATAGCTTAATTGCATACGAGTAAAGTAGAACATAACTATTTAGAAGTTGGGATATGGTTTTTAGAAAATATAAAGAAACACTACCTAATGGAGCAAATGCGCGTACTTTACAAATCAACCACATGATCATATCAGTTTTAAAAGTATTTGCATGTTTATCTTGAAAAAAAAAACACATTTGAACAATGATTTTTCTCCGTACTATGTTGAAAATCCCATCTACCAAGTTCACGCAACGATCCTAATTAAGTTTCACCAATCCTTAGATATTTGTTGGCTAGAATATTACGTCCTTTTGGGTAACCATCTAAGAGTCAATTTAGATTTTTGTTAAGTTCTTTAAATTAGTAAATATATCTTTAATGAAAGTAAACTTGACCCGACCCGTTAGCTTCAAACTACAACACAAGAGTATAAAATCTAATTTTGTCACTGATAATTCAAGTCGAATGAATGGT